>JAWNNV010000124.1:0-11133 GCA_035044485.1 Scaptomyza reducta | reverse complement strand
TGATATTGGCCTTGATATCATCTGATGTTAAATTAGGGGGAAACCTTGAAACAAAAAATTGTTTTTTTTGTAGAACGGCAACAAATCTTCTGATAATATCTTCAACTAAAGCTATATTTTCAGGTAATGGAATGTTTGGTTGTTTGGATATATTGGGTTCTTTTTTTGAACTGTGTCAACACTATTCTCCACCACAGAAACCGATGGACTGGGATTAGATGAAACAACATCCATGGTGATTATGATTTCATGATTTCATCTGGTACCTCGTGTGTTATAGTGACTGGGGCAGGAGGATTGTTAATTAATTTATTTTTATATTTGTGCTCTTGAACGTTTGGTGGATTGTCAGACACGACCGCTGACTTCCCAACATTGTTTTTTTTTTTTGCGATTTGAAGAATCGCTGAAGCAGTTTCTCATGCTATGTCTTCCCTTCTCTCCAAACAAGAATAAATTCATGAACTTCTTCATGTAGAAACTCCTAATCAAATAAATTTAAACGACAAACTTAAATGTTAGAAGTGTGATGAGCAAGGTCACAAATACCATGACTGTCTAAAACCACAACTAGATATGTACAAGCCGAATTGTAGTCATTGCAAGTCAAAATTGGAGAACTCATTGAAGGATGTTCATCGAGTTCCGAAAGTGAACATCGGTTCCGGTAGTCAAGTGTCTAGCGAGAGACCCTTTCAAAGATTTCAAAGAAAAAAGGAAATGTTGGCGTTTTCATCGTACTTGATCATTTTTCAAAATTCGCCTTTCTCGAAGTAGTAAAGAAATTTAATTCCCAAATAATAATTGAATATTTGAGAAATGAACTTTTTACATGTTTTGGAGTGCCCGAGATAATTGTGAGTGATAATGGCTCTCAATTTATGTTTGTGTGTATAGTAAGGGAAGTACTCAGCACATAAACTGATTACTAAAAGGCGTCGCAACTAGCTAGCAACTTGTAACTAGTTGGACTTACGGAGAGGGAGGTAATTTGTTGCGCACAGTAAATGCGAAGGTGGAGATGAGTGAATAGACTTGTATGTTGTACTAAAAACACTGATTTTATTAACGAAAAGTCACAATATTTATAAGTAAAAATAGCTTAGGTTAACATAGTTGTGGTGTCACTTAAATTGGGTTATTGTGTTCTCAGAAATTGCTTTCTAATGCTTTCTATTTGGCAACTACCGGGTTGGTTGACCGCTGCTTTAATAACACATATTGTGCAGTCAGCGGTATTCTGTGTAGTCAGCGACATTTTGTCGCTAAGAGTTTTCTGACATTTAGTATTGGTTACAAGTTAATTGTGTCAATAAATATATGGTAATGTGTATGATCTTGACATAGTTTTAATTGTGTTTATAATTGTGTGTTACATAATGTTTTCTGTGTTTTATTATTTAATTTTGTGTTAACTTATATGCACCTAAATATTCTTCCGGCCGTTGAATCGGTGATCAACCATCATCTAGATCCAGTGTGAATCATTTTGGGGATGCTGATGGCACGGGTGTGATTGCAGCTTAATTTCTTGTAGCTGTTGGTTGCAAGGTCCAGAAGCGTAGCTTTCGTAGTGCATAGGCAAGTAGCACAAATACGGATACCACTAACGCGGCATAAGCGGCGATATGATGGTGTTGTACTGAATTAATTTGGTCGGGCAGCTCTTGTTTGTTGAGAGCGTTCAATTTTAGCTGTAAGTCGTCCAGATCTTTATCTTCTTGTACCTTGTTCACGGATATGTTGAGTTTCGTCAGAGGTCATTGACTGGTGTTTGGCTCGATTATGTTGCCAAAATGAGCATAGCCCTTTTACACTTGACTTACAATGACGTTGAAAGTGCTGATGCTAATTTCGGAGTTGCATGCAGTACAGCCTGCTGACAGCGACAGTAGTCCGGTGTCTTTTAGTTGTATTTAAAATTAATTTACTTACCACCACATGAAACGCTTTCTAAATACTTACCCCTATCCACTTACCTCTTAACATAAACTTAATTTTTTAATAAATATATACCTCTTAATTTGGAATCCTCCTTGCCTGTCTCTGATTCTAACTCTTCGACAGATATGACTACAACAGCTGAAGTTCAAGCTGAAATTAAACTTCTTAAAGGCAGGAAATACCCAGGAATGGATAATATTGATAGCTATTTAATCAAAATGCTCCCCCTACTGCAATTATTTATATCACTACCATATTTAATAATATTATTAACTATGGTCACTTCCCGGATAGATGGAAATGCGCTAAAGATAAAATGATTCTGAAGCCTGGGAAACCTTCAGATCAACTGTCTTCATATCGTCCAATCAGCTTACTTTCTGTATTATCTAAACTTTTTGAATCAATAGTTCTTATTTTTATTTTTTTCATTCTGATTTTGCGAATACAATCCCGACTCATCAATTTGGATTCCGCAAGGAACATGGTTCAGAACAACAACTTGGAAGAGTCAGTCAATTTATTCTTCGTGCATTCGAACACAGAAACTTCTGTTCTGCTGTCTATCTAGATATTCAAGAGGCCTTTGATAGAGTCTGGCATATTGGACTTTTATCTATACTTAAAAAGGTGGTTCCACTCGCACTCTACAACTTTTTAAAAAGTTATCTTTCTATCACTTTCTTTGTTGAGTGTAATGAAGGAGTTAGATCCCTGGATAAAAACATATCAGCTGGTGTTCCGCAAGGAAGTGTTTTGGGACCATTTTATATAGTATATTTACCTCTGATGTCCCAACGCCTCCCAGCTATCACAACTTCCATAAAAGAAATATGCTGTTGGCTACTTATGCAGATGACACTGTTATCTTGGCGGAGGGATATACACAAAAATCTGCAATCAATCAAATTAATGATTACCTGGAGACATTTATGAAATGGACCAAGCTTTGGTGCATTTCTGTAAATATTAACAAAACTGCACATGTTTTGCACTCACTCCAATCATGTCTGGTTGTGCACTTTCGAATAACTCTTCACATATATATTTGGGAGTAAAACTGGATGCTAAATTAAACTTCAATCAGCATATAACTGCCACCATTATAAAACTCAGAGTGAGAGTTCAAAAACTTGATTCTAGCAAATTATCACTTAAAACTAAACTTATTATTTATAAACAGCTCATTGCTCCAATCTGGCAATACTGTTTAGCAATATGGGGTCCTCTCACTAGCAACCTTCAATTCTCCAAAATACAAACGTTCCAAAATAAAACGTTAAGAATAATTACTGGTGCTCCCTGGTACGTGAAAAATTCTACTCTCCATAAGTTCTGAAAGTACCTGTGATAGAAGACGTATATAAATCTAACTTTGAAAAAAATATAATGAGATTAAGAGGCCACAGCAATGTCGAGGCTAGGAATATGGTCCACTTCCCTTATATCCCTCTACGCCTAACTAGACCTCGCTATTTCAATATTGTTAACCAATTTATACCAATGAGTCAAAGACACCAACCTCCACAACCAAAGGTGTGGTACTCATCGCGACAACAGGCTCATTTCATTGGTCCTAGGAATCACTTATATTACCTCGAACTAGAAAGAGATTCTATAAGAGAGAAGAAAACACAACAAGAAAGTGCAAAACAGAAGACTATCCAGCAAATGAACCAACAAGTTCAAGCAGAAACACGAGCTTCAATCGAAAAAGATAGCAACTATCTCGAAAACTTGGATAAAAATCTTAAACCTAAGACAACACCTGAAGCAATTGCTCAAGAACGTTACCTAGAACTCTTAAGAATATTTGATTGAAGGCAACAGATATGTACTGTCTATCCACAGGTACTTTCTCCTCCCCCTCCAGAAAACAGTTTGGTTACTCCTTCACCACCAGAGAACAGCTTGGCAACTGGAATATGAGCCATCATTGCTTCTCCCAATTCAACTCTAACTGGAAGCCATTCAAACAACGACTAAACACCTAAAACAACATATTACTTACCTTAGTAATTACCTAAATACTTACCTTAAGTACTTACCTTAAATACTTAACTTAAAATCTTATATTAAATTTTTAATTTAATTTTGTGTTAACTTATATGCACCTAAACATTCTCCCGGCCGTTGAATCGGTGATCAACCATCATCTAGATCCAGTGTGAATCGTCATAGGGATGCTGATGGCACGGGTGTGATTGCAGCTTCATTCCTTGTAGCTGTTGGTTGCAAATTCCAGAAGCGTTGCCTTCGTAGTGCATAGGTAAGTAGCACAACTACGGATACCACTAACGCGGCATAAGCGGCGATATGATGGTGTTGTACTGAATTAATTTGGTCGGGCAGCTCTTGTTTGTTCAATTTTAGCTGCAAGTCGTCCAGATCTTTATCTTCTTGTACCTTGTTATCGGATATGTTGAGTTTCGTCAGAGGTCCTTGACTGGTGTTTGGCTCGATTATGTTGCCAAAATGAGCATAGCCCTTTTGCACTAGACTTACAATGACGTTGAAAGTGCTGATGCTAATTTCGGAGTTGCGTGCAGTACAGCCTGCTGACAGCGACAGTAGTCCGGTGTTTTTTAGTTGTATAGTGGACGGTGTTCCGTTGCATACGGCTTGTAATTCCATTACAGAGTGCGTTGCAAAGATCCAGTTGTTAGGATGGCATGTTTTTGTCCATACCATTTTGGTTGTTCTATGAACTACTTGACACACCGTTGGGGTTTTGTTGTTGAAGAGTTGAAACTCATTACAAACATAGCTTGATGATCAAAGCATATGTATTCTTCATTTGGTAACGCACGGCAGTGTTGCAGATCATCCTTTGTGAGTCCCATGAATTGGTCCCTGTGCTTGTTTACAGCTATAATAGGTGTTTTAAGCTCAAATAGTCGCCAGCTTGTTGAGTCCCACATCGGAATTGGCACAATATTAAACAGTTCTAATATTGATGTTGACACTAGTGGTAATGTTATTCTAAATATTACATGAGTGTCAGTGACTGTGCCTTCAGCTTGCATAATTTTGTAGAGGTGAATAACTTCGGATGATGTCACTGGTACCATTTGATCTGGTGGCAAATGGTCCCGTATCTGATCCAATTAGTTGATCAGGAGAAATCAGTTTTGGACTTATTGTACGGTGGCGAATTCCGGTTAGTACGTCCACTATTTCTGAGTGCATGCGTTGAAGGGTGGCTGCTAACAGTGTTAATTGTGTTGTTAACGCCAGGTAATTCTCTGTGAGACGAGCACCAGTGTATTTTCCTCTGGTTTGGCTAATGATAGCGACTTGTTGTTCAAGTAGTCTTAGCCGTTTGTCAGATGCAGACCTTGTCTTCTTGACAATGTTAATGGTTGAGTCAAGTACTGAAGTTTGGTTTTTCAGTAATGTCAGTAAAAATTCTTCGTTGGTTTTTACCTTCTCTATCACCTTCGTCATTTTGTTAGCATAGTCCGAGTCTAATACTCCAAATAGACTATTCGCAATGTTACCCACTGCATCAAATGGGGACCGGCGATTGCGTGTATGTTGCATAAATGGATTTTCCATTTGTAATTCATCATACAAGTGACGAAAGTGCTGCGCTAAGGAGTCACATATGTGATCATTATTTTCATTATCATTATTTGTCATTAATAGTAAGAGTAGCAGCGACGAGGTTATGGTTGGCGACATTAGCCGATGCGTTGAACGGGTGGCGCATCATATTTATCTGTTTCCTCAGTTTCCTTGATGGGGCGTTTTTTGCTCATCTCTTCTGGAAACAAAGGTGCAAGCCTGGTTATTGGGCGCTTGTAGGTGCCTGAGGCAGTTTTAACATCAACAACGCGAATGTGGTTATCCTGGCCTGGATATGTGTTCACAATCCGTCCCATTGGCCAACTCATCACAGGTATGGTATCTTCTTTGACCAGAACTACCATACCTTCTTTGATATTGGGATTGACTGCCTTCCACTTATGTCTGGCTTGCAGCTCTTGTAAATACTCCTCTGACCACTGCTTCCAAAATCCTTGCTTGAGTCTGGATACAAGTTCCCACCGTTTTAGTAAGGATTTTTCGTTGCGGTCTGTGTTGACATCAGAAGGAGCAGTCAGTGTTTCACCAATCAGAAAATGTGCTGGGGTGAGGGCTGTGGTGTCCGTAGGGTCATTTGACATTGGAGTAATCGGTCGAGAGTTCAAAATAGCTTCAATTTCAATGATCACCATATTAAGTTCTTCGAATGTTAGAGATGCGGTATTTGTCGTGGTAACCATAAGTCGTTCTGCAGATTTTACCGCAGCTTCCCATAGGCCTCCAAATGATGGCTCTCGTGGCGGTATGAATTTGAAGGCAACTTGTTTTTTTTTGCAGTGATTGAAGATTTCTGCTTCAGCCTTCTTGCCATATATTGATCCTCTCAATTCTTTTAATTGGTTGTTTGCTCCAACAAAGTTGGTGGCATTGCCACAATGAATCGTTTGACATTTGCCGCGGCGGCTTAGGAAGCGTCGAAGGGCTCCTAAAAAGTCATTGGTAGTTAGATCGCTGACCATTTCGAGGTGGACCGCTTTTGTCTTTTTCCGCGAACGTTGTGATGAATCCAGACTGGTCCGCAATAGTCTACGCCTGTAGAAACGGGCGTGTTGGTGTCACTCGATCGGCTGGAAAATTGCCCATAATTTGGTTGATTAATTTGGGTTTTGCCGTGTTGCATGTTACACAGTTGTGAACGATATTTCACGACATAGTTTTGTTGTTCAGGATCTAATATTGTTGTCTGGCAGTTGCTCGTAAGGCTTGGGCACCGCAGTGCATGTTGTCTTCATGCAGCTCTCGTAATATCATATTCACTGTTGGGTCGTTTGTAAGGCAGCAAAATCTGGTTCCTTGCATTGTAAGGGAGTGGGGCTTGCTCCAATCTACCTCCAACTCGCATGAGTCCATCTGATCCTTGTATTGGTGAGAGTGATGAAATAGGACTCTTTTTGTACACTGTGTTGTGACGCTTCAAATTCTTAAAGTCATCTGTGAACTCAGCTTGCTGTATCGTCTTCAAAATTAAATTCCGAGCATAGTCCAGTCCCTTTTTACAAAGCGTGGTAGTCGCTGATCTGTACCGTTTGTAGCAGAATCGCAACATGTAAGCTACAATGCGTTGTAGCTTGTGAAATGAGTTGCTGTGTCGGCACGTATACAACTCTTCACCTATTGTCGAGTGAGTTATAGCTAGGCTTATATGCTTTGTTTTTCTTTCCAGGTTGCTCGATGATATGAAGAGAGGGGCTATCCATTTCTCTGGAGTGCCGCGCAAAAATAGTGGTCCATAGAGCCATAGACTGTGATCGTGTAATTTTCGTGCAGTTATTCCTCTTGAGAGCACATCTGCTGCGTTGTTGTCAGATGAAACATGCCGCCAATTGTTTTTACTTGTCACTGCCTGAATTTTTGCTATCCGATTGGCCACAAACGTATGATATGTAGAAGATGGTGCATTGATCCATGAAAGAACAACGGTAGAATCCGATCAGAAGTATCCTGGGACTGTGGTGGAGTCAAGGTTGAGATCTCGACGAATCTTGTCCGCGATCTCAGATTGTTTTGCAGTCGGCGGCACTCGAGTTAAGAGTTAAAGGCCCTGATTTAAAAAAGATCGCCTAAGAGTTAGGCAGAACAAGTTTTCTTTCAAAATATCGACATCTTGTCTCGTTTCTTAAAAAGGAGAAATTGTTTACGAAACTATGGTTAAAATAATGAAAAAATTTAAAATTTTCATAGAAAAGGTTTTCGAACCACTGCATATATTCAAAGTTGAACGCTTGCCCGCAACTAATGTACGGTTTAAGGTATATCCTCCTAAACGTGTCTTCTCGACAAGAGCTTCTGAAAATTTTAGTTTATCTTGTAGCAGACGCACATGCATACACACAAAAACAAGCCTATACCATAAAGAAGCTGAGATCGAAGCGTACATACATACAGATTGGTACAGATCAAAAATATATATACATTAGGCGGGGTATAAATGGTTAACGGTATAATTCTTTAATTCATTGTCCTTGTCTAATTATTCTATTATCTCTTTCCGTCCAAATACAACGCCAGTGCCGACAAACAATCAACACATCAGTGTAGATAGATCGGATAGATAGATCGGTAATGGCCTGATCTGAGTTGGCTTTCATTTCATCAAAGAATATGATTGATGGAAGTGTCGATGACTTGCGCTTCGTATTTACGAAATCAAAAAACCGTTTACGTTCCCGCTGAAACTGTAATCTACACCTAGTCAGGTAATTCTTGTTCACGATCATGTTAAGACTGGTCACATTGGTTTGCGTTGGGCAAGTTCGACTGGCAAATCATTTACACACGCTTCAGAAGACCAAATTATGCTGGATAGTGTCTGGACGCTGAGCTGTTCCTAAACACTCATCTGTAGCTGCAGCTATCAAGCATTGGAAGTGTTGTAAAATTAAGTCAAGCAGTTCTAAAAAATCGACAATATTTGCGGCGCTGCAAACACGACGTCGGAGGAAGATGCTCTTTGTGAGCAGTTATTTCTGCAATTATTCCCGTCTTGAATCAGGCGATTGCTCCGTTTGGCTCCCAGCCAAGATTCGCTTCGAATTTATTTTAAGCACATGTTATTAGCCTCCAAGAAGTCTGTTGTCCTCAAAGCTTAATAGTATGACGATCAAGTTGCAAGACTTTTTTGATGACTCCGAAAAAAACAAATCTAGACTCTTTTCTAAACGATTTATTGTTTTCAGGACAACCTACATACAAGCCAAAAAATATTTACCACATTACTTCAATTTCGAGTTTATAAGATTGCCTTATGCGGGGATATCTGCACTATGCACCGTCGTGTATGCGTGACTCATCCAGACCAATACCTTTAATGCATCCTATGGCGCACAACGCGAACGAAGTCCAGGTTTACACCTGAAACACCGTTACATACGGAACAAAGCCTGCGGCATTTTTATACCCTTAACCCATTGAAAATGGGTAAAAAGGGTATAATGGTTTTGTGCAAAAGTATGTAACAGGGAGAAGGAAACATCTCCGACCCCATAAAGTATGTATATTCTTGATCAGCATCAACAGCCGAGTCGATATAGCCATGTCCGTCTGTCCGTCTGTCCGTGTGTATGAACGCGTCGATCTCAGAGACTATAAGAGCTAGAGATTATAGTTATTTTCGATAACTCTTCCCGTTTCCGATATACACATGTAATCGATAACAACAAAATCTTCAATTTGGAAAATTTTTGAGAAACACTGGAGATATGGAGTATTGAAATTAAGAAGGTATGCACTATACGCGTATACATACACACACTCACACATACTTGCAAGCACTGACTGTATGCGTAAAGTATAGGGTTAAGGGTCGGGATTTCTCGACTAGAGCCTTCTTACTTTGTTATATATTCGAGCTAGCCAACAGCTTTCTTACGAAGAAGAAAACTCGCTGATATTCGTACCCGATCTACCCGAACGTCGTCATTATGCCTTAAGCATGACATTTCGCTCAGATGCAAGTACCAAAACTCTTTTGACCACATGCAACGTGTCTTTGGATACGTACACAGGTTCGCTCAGCTCAAGACGAAGGATCAAGGTCGTACCGAAGAACACAAAAATTTGCTCAAAAAGAATGGCGTATCATCAAAATCAAATCTCATATCGCTAAATCCGATTATGGACAGCTTCGGATTAATTCGCGTTGGTGGACCTCTTCGAGAACTCGATTACGAGGAAAGGCACCCAATAATTCTGCCAGCTCAGCAACCCGTCACCATCGCCATCGTCGATCACTTTCACCGCAAATTCTTACACAGTGGGCCACAAAGTTTGCTGCCCGCACTTTCGCATAAAGCCCAACCAGGCCGCGCATTTTGCACAACCGGAATAGATTTTTGTGGACCATTCTTTATCAAGTCTGTAGTCAGGAACAGATCACCCACAAAATGATACATATCAGTATTCGTTTGCTTATCCACCAAGGCATTACATTTGGAATTGGTGAAGGACCGCTTTTTACATCGCTGTCATAAGGCGATTAATCGGCATCACAGGCAAACCCATTTCAACTAACTTCGTTAACTTTTTTCCGCCTCGGTCTCCTCATTTTGGTGGTTTGTGGGTGGCGGCGGTAAAATATGCAAAGCATAATTTCTATCGCATCGTTGGAAAATCTGTTCTTCTATTTAATGAACCTTATATGGCGAAATTTCTGCAATTAATTAAACTCTCGACTTCTTTGTCCCATTTCAGAATATCCAGGAAACTTAGACGTTCTTACTCCTGGTCATTTCTTGATTGGAGCCCCGTATGCCACAATCGAAGAACCCGAAAAAGCGTATATCGACATCAATCGCCTAAGTCGATGGCAGCGCTTCTGTCAAATGCAGCAGGCATTCTTGCGCAAATGGAGCACGAGCTTGCTTCCTAGTCGTTAGTAGTTAAAGTTAAGCCTTGTTAAAACTGAAAATACACATGAAAGAAAACAATGTTAAGAATCGGATTTTACATTTAGTAAAATAATACCCAACCTACTGGACCACTTCGTGCATAGGTTAACACAAAATAGGGCCGAATCGAGTTCAAAGGCGGCTCCTCCCTCTGACTTGGACTTTGCCAGGTGTGAGCTTACCAATCGTAAAAACTCCAAGGCACCCTTTGCTCGATTCGTAATTGCAGAGATATGCTTCTCAAACTTAAACTTTAGGTGCATTAGTACACCCAAATCCTCAACCAATGCAATCCGATCAAGTGATTTCTTATCCATATAGAAAGAGCATAACTCCACGGACAAACTAAACAATTTTTGCAAATGCTTTGAAAGTCCCTGAGCGCAGTACCTGAGCACACAGCTTGGAAATCCATCAGGTGTTGGAGCAAATGTGGGCTTTATAACCACACAAAGTATTAAACTCTCTGTGATTTCCGGTACAAAAATTTAATCAGAGCCAAAAAGCTGGGGTAAGGCACGACGACTGGTTGAAACCAAGGGCTGTAAGCTGATTGAAAAAATCAATAAATAGATCGGTAATGGCCTGATCTGAGTTGGCTTTCATTTCATCAAAGAATATGATTGATGGAAGTGTCGATGACTTGCGCTTCGTATTACCGAAATCAAAAAACCGTTTACGTTCCGAGTGTAATTAAATTTGAATTTTTCCACCG
>JAWNNV010000122.1:0-117017 GCA_035044485.1 Scaptomyza reducta | reverse complement strand
TTACATACTTGAGCACAAAACCATTATACCCTTTTTACCCATTTTCAATGGGTTCAGGATATAAACATTTGATAGCGCCAATTATGAAGTTAATCTTTGGGTTTTGGTAGTGTTAAAAGTTCGCCTTTTTATTGACTTGTTGTGCAGCTTTTAATTAGACAGATAATGAACCTAATTCCCCATTTCATTCCTTTCTTAAACTTTCTAGACTTTAAGTTTTTTAATAACGTTCCCGCCTTGCACTGTCGCCAAGTGTTTGCCTTTTTTTCTTTTTGCCATTTTCGCTGATTGCACTCCAATCTCAAGCTTCGATTCTTTTATACTCTTTGACAGGAGATATTTTTGGTGAGCAGATTTGCAAAAATTTGCCGTAATTGTTGATAAGAAACTCGTTGACTAAATGTGGACCGGGTGCATTGCTCGACCTGCTGATAATCATTGAAAGTCCTTGATCTTGGCGCTGCGTTTCTAACGTAGCGTTTTGCGTTCTCAACTCGAACAGCCGCTTAAACAAATAATTTGCGACCTTTTTGCCTCTCTAAATATTTTAGTAGCTGCTTGTGGATGCTCGCGGAGCTAAGCTGTGCTGAGGAGGGGCGCATCTCAGATGCAAGAAAGAATAGCAACGACTAGCAGCGACTAGACTGATAACAGATTCGACACCAAGTCACCAAGTTGCGTCGCATAGCCAGCGGCCCGAAAAAAAGTTCTTGCTGCTTGTTGGGGCTGATAAGACAGCAAATAAAGATGAGCTAGAGAGAGGGCGAAGAAGAGATGTTGCCTAATTACACAATGGGGACTCATTTGCATCTGGTGACTGATGCTGATAAAGAGCCAGCTGGGTGGGTGTGTGTGTGTGTTCTCCAAGCAGGACCTGGTTCAAGGCACGCGTTTTAGCCGCTTAGTGAAACAAGGGTAACCAGCTGCTGTTTTGAGCCTGACAGCCTGGCTACAAAGTGGCACACAAATCTCTAGCAAATTACGCTTCAGCCGCTTAGACTTGACTGCCATTCCGCTGCTTCCGTCCTTCCTCCCACATATGTGGAAAAAGAAGTAGAGGAAAAAATCGTAACATCTTCACAATGCACAACTCAACGAACAATCGAGATCGTTTCCAAAATCGTACAGCAGTTAATCCTCTCGTTATGTAAGCGCACAGGAAATTGAATCCTAAAAAGGAATCTTGGACAAATTGCATAAAAATCCAAATACAATGCATCCAAGGGCCAGTAACAAATCGTTCAGTTCTTTGTTGTTGCCAAAAACATAAATAAAGATATTGATTGAATAGCCAAAAATAAAAACAGTTAACAAAATAGATAAAGGGCCAGAACGGAAGTGAGCGCAGTAAGCAGCAACAGGACGCAGGACGTAATGCACTTGGATGATTGCATTTTGTTTAAGGTGTTCTTAATAAAAGTCGATCCACCTTTGGGACTTGCAAGGGGAACTAGTTCGTGTACCTAGAGTTTCAGCTCCAGCAATTGAAAAAAACTAAAGTAGTGCTAAAAATTCGAATATAAACTAGGGATATGAAACTCCATTCGAAATAGTAAATCTTTAACATATATTATGATTCCTCGGGAATCCTAAACACTTTCTTATTCCTTACTGAAAATATTCGTATTCATTCTCAAACTTTTAATCCTTTACCTCTACTTACCCCAGAAACCCAATTTCATTCTGAGTACATTCATACACGCGCGCTGGCTTCCTAGTCGGACTAAGTTAAATCCGAGAGATCAAATCGAAATCCTCGGAACTTGATCTGCGCACTTGTGGCTGCTTATTGCGCCACAGATCTGTAGATCCTGGCGCTAATCGCACTAGCTGCTCGCTAATCGCACGCCTTAAGTTAACTATAATCCAACTATGATCCACTCCGTTAAGCAAGATGTTCCGGGCCCGACGATAAACATACCTGCTCGCTCGACTGTTTGTTTGTTCCTTTGAGTGCCAACTGTTTTTACTTTAATCCGAGGGCTTAAACTTTTTGCGCCTCTACATATGTGGATTATAATAAAAATTTGAATATTGCTACAGTTTTTGTTGTGTATAGCTTTGTTTTTTTCTACATTTGGCTTTTACCTCTTTTACCCAGAGCAGCTGACTGACTGACTCCCGGATTAGTCGAGAAAAAATTATTGCGCCTACCTCGGGAGGCGCGGAGGGCGGATTAAATTTTTTCAGCTAAATAAGTCAGTCTTAAGCACGGCGATTAGAGCTTGATCCTCCAGGGACATGGGCGTAATATTGATGGATTTTCCTCTAAATCCGTCAGCTAATCTCCGGCTTAGCGAGCGACGCGATTTTTTTCGCGACTGCGCCTCTTCTGCGTTCTGAGTGTTTTGTATTTTATCTTGTCTTGTTTTTTTTCGCGAGAAGGCATCTCGGGCTGTGACTGGACTGGCGAGGATCATAATTATGGAATTCCTAAACAAGAGAGACGAACTCAGAGAGCTGACTACCTGTAAGCGTGGGTTACCTCTTTGCCAGGTCGTCGTCGTTGGAACTTTCAGGTAGTTCTGGCCAGCCTTGAGGTCAGCATCGTCTGGCAATTAAGAAGTCAATTTTAGCCAAGAAAAAAAAAATCATAATAATAAAGACAAAAAGATCGCGCTGAGGGCAAACAATGCAAAAAATGTGCAAAGCTGAACTAAATCCGGCTTAAGAATGACTACAGCCAAAAGGACTTGCGTCATAAACATCGTTGTCCTTTTTATTCTCACTCGCTCGCTCTCTCTCCTTGTAAATCCGGTGCATGCTGCATTTGCATGCCGATCGTAAACTGCACATGCGATGAATTCGCCGCAACCAAAGCCTGGGAGAGAGCAGAGCCTTAAACGCTCTCCCACAAGTCTGTCGCTCTCTATTCTAGTTGCTGTTATCCTTGACTTGATGCGTAATGTGCGCGGTTTGACTTTTTTGCCCCGTTTTTTACGAGTGCCGTTTGTCAAGACGCACTTCCGTTTTTTAGCCAAGTTTTTAGTAACTACCAATTCTACCTGGTTTTATGATGAGCTGTTTTTTGGTCTCGAACAGTTTTTTAATGAGCCCAAGTGAGAGGTTAGTGAACTGCAAGAGTATTTTGAATGACTGAGATCTAGATATAGACAATTGCTATACTTTCCGTATGTGCAGCTGCTAAGCAACAACTAATCAAGGAGATTTCCTTAGAATTTCCATAGACTAGAGGACAACACAATTGGCGTATGTTTGTAATTAGAATTAGCCCAGGACCAACCCACCAAAAATGATCTCGAAGGACGCGGAGAGCAAAAGCGAGAGAGAGAGAGAGTGAGAAAATGCGGGTGTATGGATTAGTTGCTTAATCCTTGGGTCGAGAGTGTTCCTGTCGGGCGTTCTATTTACATGCATTAAGGTCCTTTCACAGCGTTTGTCGCTTTTGTGCGCGCGGCCAAAACAATTAGCGCAAAACTATGTTTTTGACCCACTTTAATGAGTTAGAAGCGACAAACTGTTTACCAGGAAGACGCAACAACCGATAACTAACCAAAAACTGACGATCATAAAAAGCAGCCAACGCTTTCCCGGAACAGAAACTGTTTTAATTTCTTGCTTATTTAATTTACAATATTTTTTGAAAATTTCAAATTCAATTTTCCAAGTTTCATATACCCGTCTCGATCTCTGCTCGTTCGAGTCCGCTAATCCGGTTTGCTTAGCGGTTGCCTAATCTTAATCCCAATAGGAACTTGCGTGTGGCTCAATGTTAATCCCCACGCGACGTTTCCTACGCTCTGCGCTTCCTGACGTCATTCCCTAGCTTAATTAAATCACTCGGATTAGCTTGAGCCACAGACGAAGACGTTTTGGTACACATTGATCCCTGTCTGTGCGTAAGATTCATTCAAGCTCAGTTTTGAGTATTCATTCTAACCCCTTTTGCACTTTGAATCCTGTACCACACACACACGAAAGATTCTTGGTGTGTGTCGTGTGTCTGGCATGCGCTATATACTGTTCACAGCTGCACCCAAGACTCTCTCTCTCTCTCGTCTGTCTCGCCCCTCAATCAATTTGATATCAAACAGATCCGAAGCCTGTTGAGCTGCTGCGCCCTAAAAAAAAGATCGTTTTTTTAATGAAACGAGGGATGCTGCGGCTGTCAGCGCTTGTTGAGGGGAGATCAGAGCAGAGCTTGCTGTTTACACGTATGTAAAGGCAAGGAAGGACGACTGCCACGCCCCAGCACACTAAGTATATTCGATTTCATACTTTTGTAGAGAAGCGGGGAAAGTTTTTGAGTCGCATTTCCTGGAAGCAAGAGACACAGCTTAGATAATCTGCTTGAAGAAGCGAGTGTGCTTTGTAATTTCCTTGCTCTAAGCCTTATAAGCGATCATTAGGCGAAAGGGAAAGGGTATCCCTGGCATATCCTTGTGCCCTTCGACGGGGGTTTTTCTTGCGCATTAAAAAGCGGATTTTGTATAATTCTAACTGCGAATTGTGCGCTAAAATAATAATACAATCTCCTAAGATTGCGTGGCTTATCCTTATCCCTTTCATTCAAAGAGCTCTCACGAGCCTTGTCGCGTGCTCAAGTCGCATAATCCTGTGGGATTAAGCGGTTCCCTAATCGGCTGCTTTGCATTCGCAAAAGTGCATTAAGCGCCGGTCGTTGTTCATATTTTCGCGATATATACACATCAATAACAATTCGATTTGTCATGTTTATTATGATCATTATCATTATCAGGACATTATCGAGGATCGCTCGCTCGATTGACCATAAATCAAGAGCGAATCCCCCTTCCACCTCGATCGAGTGCTACAAATGGTTAAAAAATTTGTGGGCACATACTACTCATATATCGTATAACAAACACACCCAAGACTACCCCTAGTCGAACCCACAGGGTGCTGGTCTAACCCTATGCCTAACCCTACCCCGCAGCGTGGCGCATGCGCAACGTGTGCTCTTTCACTTTCACTCCTTTGCTCGAATGTTTTTTTTTTGGTCTATTTGCCAACCACTTGGCCGAATGCACCGTTATTGTCTCTATTGACAGCCCTCGTTCTTGCTTCCTCTGCAGAAATTTGTAAAAAATTTGTCGCTTTTTTATAGTTTTTGGGTTGAAAATGTTGGGTTTTCGCTTTATGTATTGTTTGTTAGCGGTAGGGTTATTGGGTTCCTGCTGCAAGTTGATGCTGGCAACAGCTGTAATACGAAACTGGACAACTGGCTGGGTGTAGAAAACTAGTTTATGACTTTATCATACAGATATTATAGCAGCTGCTTTGATAGAGTTGTTGGAAAGTTTAGTTTCGTCAAAACTATCAACTAAGTTCAAACAGCTGATGTTTAAAGTACAGTTTGAAATTGTTCACGCACTAATTTCAATCAATTTTGTGTTGTGTTAGGTTAGTTCTGAATTGCTTGATAAGACCATACGCACTATCTTACGCATTACTGACCCATATTCATATGGAAGTACTTAAAGAATCTATTTTAAGCTTAAACTTAAATCCAACTCAGTCTCATCTGTTCGGTGTCTGCTCTTAACTTTCTCTTGACAACTGGCAAAATACTGATAATGGGTTGCTTTACAGTCTGACATTGCCTTATCTGCAAATACCGGATCCTAAAGACGCAGCAAAAAGTAAAATCGCCAAAAACTAAATTTCAACCTTATCGAACGATTCTCGTCTGACTAATCCCAAAATAAAATAACCTTCAAGCGAGAATAGTTTTGCATAGCAAAGAAAGTGCAGAAAGGGGTCATACATATATATTTAAATGTGAAATCCTTATCAGCTCAGCGTCAAAAATTCTGTACGCATCGCTGTTGCTTGTTTTGTTTTTAATGTATTTCTGCGTATTTGAGGTTCGGCAAAAACATTTTGCATCTTCTTTGGACTTAATCCGTCGGGAATTGTTTCACTTTTGCAGTCCGTACAGTTTTACGTAACATTACATTGCAGAGCAAGGATGAGGCATCATTCGGTAGACAAAAGTCCTTTTGGGCCATTGTAGTAGTTTTCACTTTCGAAAATACGCAAAAATTTCCACGGTAGTTGAAGAACATCGAACCGAAATTAACATCCCGTCGCGTCTCGCGTCTCGCATCTCGGTCTCGTGTCCTTGGCCTACCTACTTGAATGCTTAGATGCGTATTTGCTTTCAGCATAACAGTATTTTGCTGTACTTCATGTCCTTGCCATAAAAATCTACATAAAACCATTTAAAAGTCAATCCGCAAAAGTCAGCAAAGACAGCTCCGACTCTCCTAGTTAGAAGAGCATTCGTTTTTTAGGAAGGGTTTGCTTTTTAGAGCAAGTTTTTTTTACCTGTACAGCAATTTAGTTTGACTTTTTTTTGGCATAGTTGTGCTTGTGTTTTTTATGGTTTCTGATTTTTTTTAGACGTGTGCCGGCAATTAGTTGGCCATCAATGAAGCACAACTGCCTCAACAGGCTGCAGACGATGATGACGATGATGTTGACGATGATGATGATGAAAGAAAAACTCACTCAAAATCTTTGCCCCTTCGTTGTTTTACTTTCACTTTGACTGCGCCCCCTTTTTGGAGTGGCATTCGTTCGGTTTACTTCCTGTTTACTCTTACAGCGCACGCTCCCAAAGTAAAAAAGAATATGAACCCCAACCCCTCTCTTTCATTTATGTGACTTTTGGCATTCGCTCTTGCTCGCTCACTCGTTCGCTCTTTCGTTTCGCCTTTCTATCATCCCCCTTTGCGCGGCTTTGAGTTCTTTTTGTTCGGTGTTTACAAAGGGGAAATCTTCAAAATGAGTTAATTGCTACAGTTTTGAGTAGGTTCCTGAGAACGCTATCCTAACTATACCCAAGTCAAGTGTTTTTTTTTATGAAGGTCCTTAAAAAAGACGGAAGTGCACGCAAGTTTTTTATGGAAGTTTTTTTTTTAGGTAGTTCGAGTAGTTTTTTTTATACGCTCCTAACTGTTTATGACACCCAACAGTAAATAAAAAACGCCTTGGCCATAAAGCCATAAAAGTTTTTACAACATTTTTTTAAGGCGTTTGGCTAAAAGTCAACTTTGGAAAAGAATATGGTTTTGCTCTAGAATCTAGATTCTGCCCAAATGCAGCCCTGCAAATGCCTCTATCTCTTTCTCACACACACACACACACATCTATTTGCATATATGCAGAATCAAAGATTGCTTAGGTAACATAACAATAATCATAACAAGAACAACAGCAACAAAAACAACATGAAACGAGCTCAAAAAAGAGCTCAGCTGAGCGCTGAGTTGTTGTTTTTTTCTTTTTACAATCTAAACGTGAGAGAGAGGCACACACCAACACACACACACACACACAGCTATCGAAAGGAGAGCACGTTACCTGCTTTTGATCGGCAGCGCGTTGTCGGGTTTGTCGTTTGTCGGTTTCGTGTCGTGCTTCCTCCCTTTCGCTGTTCTGTGAATGTGCGAGCGAGCGAGTGAGTGAGTGAGTGAGCGATTGAGTGCGTACACTTTCTGTGTGTGTGTGTGTGTGCAGTTCGAAGAGAGGGTGAGTGCTGTGAGCGTACTTATAGTTAGCGCACGCGGCGAATTCGTATCATTCGTGATTTGGCTCTGACAGTGAGAGGAGCACAGTTTTTTTGGTGCCAGACACACTAATACAATCGCACGCTCTTTATACACACACATACAGAGACACACTCACGACGCAAGATTTGTTGCTTCAAAAGGATAACCGCAGCGCGCAAAGGATACTACCAAAACGCAAAGCACGAATATAAAAACGTGTTGCAGTCACTCGCTTCATATCATTTCTCAGCGACAACTCGTCACAGTCACAACTCAACAAGAATAATCAAATAAAAAAAACTTAGTTAAATATTAAATATATACACTTTTGTTGTGTCTGGAAACAGAAAGACGTGTGACAACCAAATACCTCAACAACAAACAAGTTAATAATTTTACATAAACAAATTTCAACTACCTCATTTTGTATATCGTGAACTTTTGTAAACTGTGCAAAAAAACTACCTCAAAGTACAAAACAACAACAACAACACACAACACACATAGAAAGTGCGCGAAACAAATTGTTATTAATAATTATAAAATCACAAAAACTCAGCTCAAATGAAAATTTGTGTTCAAAACTGACAAAAACAAACCAAAACATTGAAAAGTGAAATTGCAAGTTAAACGCTTGCAATTTATTTTGCTCGAAGTGACCAGCAAGGACATCAACATAAACAACAGTTATGGCCATATCAATGCTACAGGACGCACAAACACGAAGTAAGTAAAGAATAATTTAAAAAAAATGATAATAGTTAGATTGTGGCAACAGTTTGGTCAGTTTATTTTAAAATGGATTAGCATTATTATTATTGAAAAAAAAATGTTAAGAAATCTGAGAAACAAACTGGAAACATTTTGCATAGGAAAACAAAAAATCGCAGAAAAAAAAGTCGTTAAAAATATCAAAATCTGCAAGAACTTACAGTTTTAAAACATAAAAATATTTTATGCTGATTTTTATTTCTTTCAATAACATTTGTTATGTGTTAAAATTATCTAATTCTGCAAGTTTTAAAACATTAAAATATTTTATGCTGAATTTTAATATTTATTTCTTTCAATCTTTCGTTGAATAACATTTGTTATTTGTTAAAAATATCTAATTCTGCAAGTTTTAAAACGTTAAAATATTTTATGCTGATTTTAATATTTATTTCTTTCAATCTTTCGTTGAATAACATTTGTTATTTGTTAAAAATATCTAATTCTGCAAGTTTTAATACATAAAAATATTTTATGCTGATTTTTAATATTTATTTCTTTCAATCTTTCATTGAATAACATTTGTTATTTGTTTAAAATATCAAAATCCGCTAGTTTTAAAACATACAAATATTTTATGCTGATTTTAATATTTATTTCTTTCAATCTTTCATTGAATAACATTTGTTATTTAACATTAAATGCCCGAATTTCTTCAGAAGACATTTAAAGCTAACATTAAAGCACCGTTACACACACATGCTTAGAGCAATAACGACGTCTCAATGTGCCCAAGTTAACATTCGGCGCCATTTTGGCACACACGCACACACATGCGAACAGCAATTAAGTTTTGTTTACAAGTTTTTTTTGTTCTTGTTCTGGGTGCTCAGAACCGGCATTTAACTCGTTTTTACGCAACGCCCACCAAAACAAACCTGCCAGCGAGTGTGTGAGTGTGTGCGTGTGTGTGTGTGAGCGAGAGAGAGTAAAAAGCTCACGTATGTTTTTCACACACATGTGTGTTGTTCTTCGCGCTCTTAAGCGCGCTCTTCAGTTAGGACTTCTCTTTGAAAAGGGAAGGAAAAAAAAAGTTGTATTTTGTTGTTGTGCCCGGCGGGGCAAAAACTGACCAAAACTGTAACTGACAAGCTCAGCGGGATAGGGAAAATGTGTAAGAAAAACTTTACTAACTTGCAACACTTTTTGTTTCCTTTTCTTAGGCCTTGCTGCTGCCTTGGCTGGCATTAAGCACGAGGAGCACGTCGTGGATCGCTCCATGTCGCTATCACCGCCCATGTCGGCAAATACCTCGGCGAGCAGTCCGGTCGCCTCAACCAACTCGCATTCGTTATATCCAGCAATGGGCTTGCAACAGGCAGCTGCCGCATCTGCTTTTGGCATGCTATCGCCCACACAGCTGCTGGCCGCAAACCGTCAGGCAGCGGCCTTTATGGCCCAGCTCCCAATGAGCACATTGGCCAACACGCTTTTTCCGCACAATCCAGCTGCGCTTTTTGGCGCCTGGGCGGCACAGCATCAACAGCAGCAGCAGCAGCAGCAGCAACATCAGCAGCAGCAACAACATCAGTTGCCTTTGGCTGGCACACACATGCATTCACCACCCGCAAGTCCTCATTCCCCGCTAGCAAACAGCGGCAAGCATCCATTAACCTCACCAAATAGTACACCACAACACATTCATCATCAACATTTGGGTTTGGGCTTGGGCTTGGGCGAGCCGGCCAAGAAGTCGCGCAAGTTGTCGGTGAAAAAGGAGTTCCAGACAGAGATTAGCATGAGCGTGAGTGATTTGTATCATCATACGCCCAATGGACCCATCTCACCGCCATCTAGCGGCAGCTCACCGAACTCATCGGCACACGAGACAACCTCGGCATCGGCAACAACAGGTCCGGCAACGGCTCCAGCCAAGGATCCATCGCGCGACAAGAGCTTCACCTGCAAGATCTGCGCCCGCAGCTTTGGCTACAAGCATGTCCTGCAGAACCACGAACGCACCCACACCGGCGAGAAGCCCTTCGAGTGCCCCGAATGCCACAAACGCTTCACACGCGATCATCATCTGAAGACCCACATGCGACTCCATACGGGCGAGAAGCCCTACCATTGCTCCCACTGCGATCGCCAGTTCGTGCAGGTGGCCAATCTGCGTCGCCATCTCCGCGTCCACACCGGCGAGCGTCCCTACACCTGCGAGATCTGCGATGGCAAGTTCAGCGACTCGAACCAGCTCAAGTCCCACATGCTGGTGCACAATGGCGAGAAGCCGTTCGAGTGTGATCGCTGCCACATGAAGTTCCGTCGGCGTCATCATCTCATGAATCACAAGTGTGGCATTCAGTCGCCACCCACGCCCGCCCTCTCGCCAGCCATGAGCGGCGACTTCCCCATGGCCGCAGCGGCTGTGGCAGCTGCCGCTGCCTTGGAGAGCTCCACGCATAAGTTTGCCCAGATGTGCGCCAGCTATGGCGGCTCCGAGGAGTCTGTCGATCTCGCCAAGAGCAGTCTCGATGAGGAGGCACCACTCGATCTGTCCGAGGATGGCGCCAGCTCTGTCGATGGCCATTGCAGCAATGGCAGCAATGCTCGTCGCAAGGCCCAAGACATACGCCGCGTGTTCCGGCTGCCACCGCCACAGATTGCGCATGTGGCAAGCGCCATGCCCGTGCAGACAGAGCCCGAGGATTTGAGCATGCATTCGCCACGTTCCGCCGAGTCGCATGACCAGCACGAGGACATCGATCTCGATGAGCTCGACGATGCTGCCGCACTCTATCTGCGTCAGCAGCAGCTGCAGCTCCATTAAAGAGCTCCCTTGGCGGGAGTGGAAATTGTATATATAGTTTTGTTGTCTGGCGTTCATCAGATGGGGCCGGGCGGAAACAGGAATTTATGTCAAGTACAAGTAGCTTGCAAATTACAAGTAGCTTGCAAAACACACAAAATACAAAATACAAAATACTATATCTATAATACTTTTTAGTCAATAATTGCACATAAATCAAATGAAAGAATAATTGTACAAAACACGTTAAGTTAAGCTATATATATATATAGGAAACTCTCTCCATCTCAACTATCGTAAACAAACAAAAACGTAACCCAATGCTAATGTTGTGCCATTCTTAAAAGTTATAGTTCTTAGCTTAGTTTTAATCTTTGGTTGTTGTCCTAACTAATTGTATATAGCCAGCGTATGCAGCTGCCAATTGTAAATTATACAGCGCTCCATCCCAAAAAACTCTAAGAAAAATAATCAAAAAATATCTATGTTAAGTATCTTAGTTATTTTGTTTAGTCTAATTTTAATTTTAATATATTTTTTATTCTCAAAGAAAAAACGTCGAAATCGAAACACAAAAATCAAAATTAACTTTAAGTTATTGCCATGAAAGAGAACACAAATTCAAATATAATAAATTCTTAATGCCCATTGTTTTGTTTGCCATAAATTATAAATTTTTAATAATAATATTTAATTTGAATTTTTATTGCATGAATCTCGTTTTTGATTGAACACTTATTATTATGATTATTATTAGTAATTTTTTAGTTATTTAATTGGTGCCCCACAAAATGAAAAATGCTGTGAAGGGGGCATGTTTAATAAAAAATAAAATTTATTAAAAAAAAACAAAAAAAAAAAATTTTTGATTTTGTTTTATTTATTTTTTGAGTTTTTAAGTTTTAATTTCTGTTGCTTTCCGTTTTATCCACACACTTCCACTACCACTGATATCTAGTTATATCTATAATATATCGAATTCATAAGTATATATAATAAACATAGTCTAAAGCTAGATCGTAAGACGTGAACCAAGTAAACAGGAAGAACTACTATAACCGAATACCTCCAATACCTCTAATGTAATGAACAATTTGTTGTGATTGTCATTAAGCAACTCACACACAGCCACACACAGACACACACACACGCCCACTTACACACACAGACAAAGCTCATAACATATATACATATATATATATAGTACTACAAATTGGGCAATCGTACAATTCAACTGAATTTATATACAAACAAAAATCAAGTTACAAATATATATACAAAAAATATATATAGCAATTTTTATACATATTTTTTGTATGAACTAAGCATATAACGAACGATTTTCAAGCAAAGCATTTAAAAAACAAAACAACATAACTTAAGTGTATATATTTATATAGTAAATACTCTTTAACTTAGCCTAAGTTGTACATAATCAAACAAACTTACACTACAGACTAATTTTAGTGCAATCTTTGGTTCGGTTTTATTTAAAAATCACAAAAAAAAAATGCAACAAAATATTGTGTAATTTTCTTTGTTCATTCAAAAGTGTATGGTATACAAGTTCCTCAAGATTAAATAATTACTACAAGCCCAAATAGTTAAACGCATCTCGGCCCTGAGCAATGCGCATTGTAAACACACACATCTCACATGTTTCATATGAATTATGTATTGTATGTATATTAATCGACTAACCTTAAGTGTATATAACTATATTCTATACTCTTAATTACTAATCATAGTAGTCAATTTAATTGTAAATATTATTCAAATATTATTATTCAATATTATTATTATTATGCGGCTCAATATGTGCAATATATATAGTAAAGAAAAATCACAAAAATCCCTCAGCACTTATAGCACATAAAATCGTATCTAAACAAACTAGAAAAATTATAATAATTATTATCTGACTTATATAAACGAATTATTTATATATATATATATAACTTAAGGCATGCTCGGCTTTTTGCATATTGATTTACTAGTTTATTGTTGTTGTCTTGTCAAGCATTTTAAATATTATAAACATTATATATATATATATATATGCCTATACTTATAACGAAATTCATTAATTTTAAAATGCAACAAAACCTCAATGTACGAGTACTCATTATTACTATTATGTTTATGGCGAACAAAGCGACAAATATATATTACAATATTGTGTTAAAAAAGCAACATTTTTTTTAAATCAATATATGGAGGCAGTACCTTCTCCCCTAGCCTACCCGAAATTAGCTCTCCCTTCCCAATCGGAGAAGCGACAACGGGCGACATTATATAAATTTTTAATTTATGCAAACGAAGCCCTTTCGCATTATTTTACATTTGCCACGAGACGCCCCACTACTGCTGTCGCCGCAATCCCACCACCCAACCACCACCCGCAAAACTCCCCCAGCGCCAACCCCAAACTCCGCCAAACAAATTTTTGAATTTTGTGCGCCGAGCAAGAAATAATACAAAAATATATACTATGTACAAAAGTGTAGAAAAAAAAAACGCGCGCAGCCAGAAAATGTCACAGTGTTTTTTCCCATTTAATCTCCAGCGAGCAAACAACAACAGCAACCCCACCACACCACACCACACACAACCCACAACAACAACAAGGAAAACCTTTCAGGACGACGCCTCCTTCTTTTCTTTGTGCCCCTTTCAACAGGCAGCAGCCAAAAAAGGCTTCGCCGCGTTCTTTCTATGTACAAAATGGCAGCATGTACATTACATAAAAGCCGCGCTTATGTGCTTACACACAGGACGCGGCATCGTCCTGCTCCCACCTCCACCTCCCCGTCCCTTGCTTTTCATTTGGTGGGAGTCCTGTTTGCTGCTTATTAGCATTTCAGCCTTTCTTCGCTGAGCAGCGCCAAGCGTTTGCCTTTCGAGTAAATGATTTAGACCCGAGAAGCGGGTGCCCAGAATTTTTCTTCCAAATGAGTTTACGAGTGTTTGGCAGTAAGGATTTTCATACCCTGTAGATTTGACATGGGGTCTGTTGATTCAACAAACATTTTGTTGATGAATTTTGAATTCTAAAACTCTCTTCATAGGTTATCTTATAGCCTAGCATGCTCCAATGCTTCTCTAGTTCCTCTAGTTGAAAAGAAAGGAATGAAAAGGCAGTTGAAAATAAATTTTAAAGGCTTCTCTGCTGCTGCTGCTTCGCTAAGCGCCAAGCGCTGCTCATTATTCAAATTGAAAAATTATGATTTGCGCCCAGGACGCAGGACGCAGGACTTGAAAGTCCGAAGTTCGCTACGCTTCGCGAGCAGCGAACCAAGCGATTCTAATAAGCTGCCTCAAGTGCAATAGACTATAGAGAAAGGAGCTGACGGGGGGCGAAGGGTGGGGCAAATTGGGCAGCTGATGCCGCATTGGCTGGCTGCTGCCTTTGCATTCATTATCCTGCGGCCATTCGCCTCAATTAAATGGGTAAAATTATGAGCCTCATTAATATGGGGTAGCGTTGGCTCCTTTCTTCCTTGCTGGGCCTATATTTGAGTAGATTTTGTTTAGTTGATTTTGAGTAATAATTCGAAACGAGAGAAAAACTTTAAGGGATCAAATTTAAGGAAAATAAGAATATTTAACGAAAGTTCATCTTAAGAAACCTTGAAAATATATCAAAAATATGTTATAGTTTCTGAACATAATGTTTTAATGTGGAAAAAATACCTTTCATTGAAAGCAATTTAAAATGTCCCATGAAGGAAGTATTTCGAATATTGTTGAGTACTTTTTCTACAACATTTTAATAGAGCTCGAGCATTGTATGAAGCGTTGCAACAAAAGGAGTCAAGAACAGGGAAAAGCAGAGAAAGATGGCAGGGCGTAGACGGCATCAATCAAATACACAACAATAAATTGCAACAGGATCAATGCCAAATGCTAAACAAAAGGGTTATCGTTAAAGCAGAGCAAAGAGCAAACCAAGAAGGAGGTGAACTGAATGTGGCAAATGCCGCATGAATGAACACAAACTGAAGCCAATTTGCAAACTGTTGTTATAGTTGATCCTTAGCCAGGTCCTTTTTGCACTACCCTCTCCGGTACGCTAGGCATGCAAATTTTTGGCAAGCAAATGTATTCGTATCGCAATTAACAGCCAGCAGGGGTAGAGAGAGGTATTTCTTGCTCTTGTTTTGTAAGCGATGCCAAAACGAATCTCAATATCGCAAGCCTTGCGAATTCCTTGGGCCACACACAGCAGGCAGGAGAAGGACGCAGCGTAGAAGAGAAAGTGTACAGGCAAAAAAGAAAGAAAAACTCTCAAGGACATTTTAAGCGCAGCATGTTGCAAATCCTGTGACTGTTCTTGCCTAAGGTTAATAAATCGCAATGAGCCGAAACAAAAATACACTAAAATTGACTCCTCTCATTACAATTTCAGCAATTTATCCTTTCACTGCTCTCTCTCTGTCTCTTTCGTTGGTCCTGTGCTGGTCCTAATTTAGCAGCCAGCTTCGCGCTTATCATCAAGTCAACCCCATTGAGAGTGGAAGCCTGAACTGACAACAGCAACCCTCTCTGCGAGCAGCGACGCTGGCAGCGCAGCAGCGCAGCAGCTGAGCTGCGATAACGACAAACTCATTTGCATACGAAGTGCTTTCGCTTTCCTCTTGCTGGGCTCACCCAACCCCAACCCTCCCACCAACCCCTTCTTGCTGTTGTTTGTGCGAATGGCGTCCCAGCAGAGACAGCACCTGCGTCTGTGTGCGAGCGAGAGCGAACGCATACTTGTCTGCATCCCTCTCACTCTCACTTTGGGCTTCAGTCAAAGAGTTTAATGCTGGGTGAACTGGCTCAGTCGATGTCGACGTTGGCTTTGCTGCTTCCTTCCTTCGTTCTTCTTCTTCTCCTCGCTGCTCATTATCAAGCGAAGGAGCGTAAAACTCATTGAGACGTTTGCAGGCAGGCTCCATCCTGCCATCCCCAGTCCCCTCTCTTGTTCTTAGCTTTGCCTTTGACTCATTTTGCCTTCGTTGTTTTTCTCAAGTTGCACGAAAATCAACGTAAAAGCGAAATGAAGAAAATTTTGTTTAAAAAAATTACAAACAACCCCTTTTTGGCTTTTCTCAGGCGACACAAGAAGAAGCACAAGTAGAGAAGGGCTTCACAGAGAGGGGGGTGGCGCGGGTATGGTGGGGTGTGACGCCAACGCAAAAGCAAAAGAAATGAGCGTATATTATTCATGGTATTAATGTCGCAAGCAAGTCGTATCATGGGAGGGGTGAGGGAGGGGATGGGTGGCCACTGCTGCTAGGGGTTGGAGCCGCGAATATTTTGTTGTTGTTGTTTTTTTTTGGCTATGGGGTAGAGTTCACGTTTTATTTTTCGGTGTACTCGCAAGACTTTAAAGTTTTCAAAGAATTTTTAAGTGCAAGTGTTCAGGTTGATGAACCAGTTGTTCGAAGGGGGGGAGAGGGAGAGAAGGTTAGCAGTGGGTATCAGATGTCTCTCGTCGGTCTCTGTCTTTGGCTTAAGTACACGCATTTCTGCTTAACTGCTCAAGCTCTTACACAAATTATACTCAAAAAGGCTTCTTCAACCGAATTTTGATGTTGCGTCGACAAAAGTATCTTTTGTGTGATTAAAAGAAGCTCTTAGGTATCCTTTTGTAGCATCCAATTGAATGAAGAAGCTAAGCATTAATAAACATTTTTATTTTATTAATAGATCTTTATCGATTTTGAATTCATTAGCAAGAGATATATTCACAGATTGGAAGCATCACGAAAACAATCTCTCGGTTCAGCTACTGGTCAATACCAAGCAGGACATACCATCCACTTGACCTGAGCTTCCGCTTTGAGTCAAGGTATCCAAGTTCCCGAAAATCCTTTACAGTTTATCTAGACTTTAAAGTCAACGAACTTACTTAAAAGTTATTATCAATACTTAAATATTCTTAAGAAAGTTTAGATATATATAAGAAAATATAATAGTACTCTATTCCATTCATTATCCATTATTATACATAACAACAGGAAGGATTCATATCAGAGGGAATACTTTTACAAACTTAACACTTCTTTTCACAAATCTTATTGGCGTTTAGCATGCAAATTTGATTCTAAGCTGACCTATGCCAATATTTCTCACCTTCAACTACACATATTCCCACGCTCCATCCTGCCACACACACCCACACCCACTACACACACATATCACATATCAATTTCCCTAACAGCCAAAGGGCACAACTCTATCCGCCCGCCCACACAAAGCCAACTCCCACACGACAGCAGCAAACAGCTATAATGGCAATTCTATGATAAAAACATTGATGATTACGCGTACATTAGACAAGTGCCTCACTGTACAGTACAAACACACACACGCACCCCCGCTTTACAGTTTAGCTTGCTCGCCGCCCCTCACATGCGTTTGCCTTTTATTTGCCACAAAATTTCGACAATTTTGTACAAATTTACATGCATAAACCGCGACATGGGCGGCGGAAGCGGCAATTGCCCGACAATAAATGGCACAAATACAACAAAACATGTACGGGGAACTGAGCAAAATAATCAGGATTCGACTTCAAAATACCCTGTACCAGCAAAGCCAAATAGTTGTTGGCAGAAAGTTTTGACATAAATTTCGAAAAGAAAAAACATTTCCAACTATGAATGCAGTATTATTATTGAGATCAAGCCACGACTAAATCGCCTTTCCTTTTAAAAATCGGTTCAGTTTTGATAAAGTTATAGGTTCGGAAAGTTTTGACAAAGTTATAGGTTCGGAAAGTTTTCACATGAATCTAAAAAAAAATACATTTCCAACTATGAATGCAGTATTATTATTGAGATCAAGCCACTTTTCATTTTCTTTTGAAAATCGGTTCAGTTTTGATAAAGTTATAGATTCGGAAAGTTTTGACAAAATTGTAGGTTCGGAAAGTTTTGACATGAATTTCGAAGAGAAAAAAATACATTTCCAACTATGAAAGCAGTATTATTATTGGGATCGAGCCGCGACTAAAACGCCTTTCCTTTTGAAAATCGGTTCAGTTTTGACAAAGTTATAGGTTCGGAAAGTTTTGACAAAGTTGTAGGTTCGGAAAAATTTGACAAAGCTATAAGTTCGGAAAAATTTGACAAAGTTATAGGTTCGGAAAGTTTTGACATGAATTTCGAAAAGAACAAAATACATATCCAACTATGAATGGATTTATCACACTTTGAAACCATTTTTCACCCAACTGAACAAACCACCCCATTACTAGTTGTGTCCAGGGTATACACATAACAAAAACTACGTACGCGATTTGCATGGATATATATTGCGTGTGGTCCCGTGGGTCTTCCCACTTGTATTCACACACACACACACACACACACACACATAACGGCCAACATATGAGGCCAACAATCGACCCTTTTTCCCCCTTTTTAGCGTACATTTGCCCAGAAATTTGTTTAGAAAAAACCAAGTAAAAAGCTAGCGAATAAAAAATGCGAAAAAAAAAACATTTGAAAATCATATGCGCAAGGGGGCGATTGCAGGCAGGGAAAGAGGGGGAACGAAGTGTGCTTGTTGACATTTTGTGCGAAGAAAGAAAGGAAGGAAAAGTGAGCTATCAACAAGCTATCATTCACTACACATATGCAAATCGTTTGTATATGCGTGTATGTGTGTGTGTGTGTGTGATAAGGGTTTGCACATGTGAGTGTGTGTGTGTGTGTGTGCGTGTTTGGCAAACTGTTGACGCAATTTAAGCGATTTGTTGTGTGGGTTTTCACTGGCCGCAGCTTTGCTTTCTTGTTTATATTTGGTTTGGCGGGTTTTTGTGCATAAAATGTGTGGCATACTTTCAGGCATATGTTGCCATGTGTGTGTACGAAAGAGGGAGGTGGGGTGGGTAAGAGGGTGGCATGCGTTGGTAGAGGTCAGTGCGAGTCCTTTTATGCTGTTATGGAGGGCGTGTCCTGGCTTTTATTTCGCCCCTACTCTGATTTTGTGTCTGCTGTTTATTCAATTATAACCCATATATGAGCCGAGTCTAAAAGGATTTGCCAGGGATATGGCCTAAGGATATACATTATTAAATAATGCACAACGGGTCTTTTTATTAGTAGAAACAGAGAGATAGCACACTCTAATGGGTTCCATAATTCGCTTAGGCATGTCGAGGACATGCGAGTCCTTTACTTTTGCCAGCCTTTGAACTAATTTGTGGCTGTGTGTGTGTTGGTTGTGTCAAAAGTGTGCTTAATGCAATTTCCTCCAACAGTCACATCAAAGTCGCCAAAAAGGACACGCTCAGTCGAAGTCCTGGGTGAGGGGGTGGGGTGAACAACGCCACAAAATATGCAAAGCGCAATTAAACAGGGCAATGAAAATTGTTTTAATTACCTCTTATATCCGGCAAAAGTGGCCAAACAAAACCGGAGACGATGCGCCAGGAGCAGAAAGAAAGCCATATCCTTTTAATAAGAGCAGCTCCTTTGCATAACAAAAAACAGCAACAACAGCAACACGAAGGAAAAGATTAATTAAAATGCAGACAAAACGCAGCAGGAGGCAAAAGCGGCGAATAAGCGAATTAACAGCGACCAGGACTTTGCATAAATGAAAGGATAATCAACAATAACAACAGCAACAACAACAACAACATAAAATGGCGTGCAATTAACATGGAAATGATTCTGTTTGACACCAAAGTTTTCGGACAAAAGACTACTCAAATGGCGTCGTCCAGTTAAGCAAAAGATGATGAAGAAGGGGTGGCTTGAAATTAGCAAGGATCTATAGAAGGGCGACGACGACGGAAAGTTTGTTTTAAGGACGCGACGTGGCTAAGGACAATGCAGCGCATAATTTAATATTGCCCATTAAGCGCGGCCATTAATGAAAAGGACGACTCGCGACTCGTATCCTTGCGCCTGCGCTCCACAACGTTCCTTCCTTCTGCCCCCTCGGGCTGGGCCATGGCGAGTAATTAAGTTTATGCGAAGTACAAAATTTAATTTCGTTTCGCCACCCTTTTTGTTGCACAGGACCAGCCCCTTGTGTGTGGCGGCAGCAGCTGGCCAGGGCGAAAGGGCGGGGTAACGAGGGGGGTTGGGGGGTCAGTTGGCTTTCATTTTGTGAGCGCTCCTTTTTTTGTTTTTAATGCCTTTTGAAGTATTCGCCATTCTACACGAAGCTTTTCTGCTTCTGCTCTCCTTGTTGTAAGCATCTTAACGGCATCATTTGGCGCCGGTTCGCCCAGGTGGCTACACACTTTTTCTTCCCCCTCCCCTTCCACTACTTCTCCACTTCTCTTAATGTACAATTTTCTTGTTTTTTCTGTATTTTTTGTTTTTCATAAAGATGGTATTATATGTGCGTAGCTGGTGTGAGTTGTGGGGTTTACTTTGCAACTGTGGAGCCTGTTTATAATTTTTAATTGGTGTTTGAAGTGCGTGGGCGAAACTGTTGCTAAAGTGCTTTGTTAGCAGGCAGATATAGGTTTCTGTTGCTGAGAAGTTTCGAATCAAGATGTTATGATCTAAAAAAGCTAGCTCATAATAACAAAGAACCTAATGAAAACGTTGTAAGAGAAACAAGCTTGAACAGTAATAGCTTTAACTCATAATCAATTTGATAGGTTTCTGTGCCTAGACTGCAACCAAGTGCTACAAAAGAATATACAATATATGCTATTAATATGGAATTGAAAACAACTGTGCTAAATACTGAATATGTTCCGGACTTACTTGATTCGTGCGCCTCATTATCTAAACGAATTGTCAGTAGATTTTGTATGCGTACACAAAAGTATATTAAGTACATTTATAAAGATACATAGTTTTATATAACTCTTGCCTCATCCCCTTTCTGTTATCGTAATCTTATATCCTTCAAGTGTCAATATATCTACTTACTTCTAACTTAAGTTGTTAACGTATTACTATTTAAGTTAAGTTTCAACTTCTACTTTTAATGAGTTTTTCCTATTACTGAGGCACATGATTTCCTGAAAAAAAAACAACCAACAACAACGAGGTGCGAAGCTTCTTCTTTTTTTGCGCATAGCATATTGCAAATCATAAATCAATAATTTCCAATAAAGCCAAAGGATTTTCCACATCCACATCATCAACAACCAAGAACCAACATCAACATCACCGTGTAGCCCATCAAGCGTCGCATATTTTTGAAATTAAAAACCGAACGGCACAAAAAAACCTATATAGCCGAGAATGAGAGAAAGAGAAAAGAAAAACCTTTCGCGTTGCGCCCGCGCCGCATAATCAGCTTCAGCTTCAGCTCCAGCTCCAGTTGCTGCTCTCGCTGTCGACGTCGCGTCGCTGCCCTCTGCCACGCTTCCTGTCGCGCGATGCGCATAAATTAAGTTAACCCCTCAGCAGCAGCACAAAAAACTCGCGTCTGCCACATTTTTTTTTCAGCTCTTTTTTTTTTGTGATTAACTTTCGTTTTGCATGCAACGCTGCGTGTTGCTGCTTCTTCTTCTGCTTGTGTTTTTTATTTCCAACCCATATAGCATCTCAACCCTTTGGCTGCCCGTGTGCCCGAGCTTGTCTGTGAATAAGTACTTAGCTTTCTTTTTTTATATTTTTTTGGTCCAGCTTCGTGCAATTTTTTTTGTAAATTGTGAAGTTTTTAAGCGGATATTACGGGTAGTTTTTTGCAGGGAACTTATTGAACAGGGTGACGCTGGCAGGAAATAGCAATAGCCTGACAGAATGCAAGCTTAGCTAATACAATAATATTCCTATAAATGTAATTTGTAAAAGCTTTCCATTTACTGCTTTATCCATATGCTTTAATGCCTTTCAAATATTTTTCTATTTACAGATGTTGCGGAAATGAAGGTAAGTTCCTTTCCTAATATTTTTTAACATTTTTTTCAAGTACCTTTGAGTCTCAGCTACCGCAACACCCTGTAGCAAATAGCGTCTGCATTAAACTTTTTTCAACTCTTTTTTTTCTCAACCAAATCAACCCAAATTATTCTGCACGAGCACATGCTAAAGTACCCACGTTTTTTTCCTTTTCAATATTTTTTATTTTTTTTTTTGATTCCTCGCTGCGCGGTTCCTGAAAAGTTTTTAACCCTTGCATAGCAAAAAAAATAAAAAATAAAAACATGAATATTCACTTGTCAAATACAAAAAACGAGACTGGCATTTGTGTTTAATGGCTACAACCGGAACCCGGAACCCAGAACCGGCTTTCGTCTCTCTCATTTCTCTGGGGTAAGTTTCGAACTTGATTTTCAAAATCCCAACAGCAACCAAAAAAAAAATGCAAATTAAAAGTGCGTCGAGAACTTGTGGAAAACCCTTTTAAAAAAAGGGTTGTACACACAGCCGCAGGACTCTCTAACTGTTGTCTGGGTAACACGAACAACAAAAAATCCTGAGGGGTGCACTTTTTTTTTTTGTATTTTTCGTCGTGTGTCCTGCCACGCACAGTCTCACTATTTTTAAATATTTTTTTTTGCATATTTAATTTTTTTTTCTGCCGTATGCAAATGCCGGCTGACAGGAAAAAAAGAAACAGAAATTACACCCCATACAGACAGAGAGATCTGTGTTTGGAAAAGGGATTTTGAAAAGGGTTTCGGTTTCTCTATTGACTTGCCTGCACTTTTTCTAGTTTAGCATTCCATTCCATTTGCATTTCGTATAGGATAGCATATAATCCTTGTTTACGGGGCCGCACACGCGGGCCTTAGCGATCGGGGCATGCAATTTGCGTGCAAAGGATGCGTCTGACACACGTCCTCAGTTGCGGCTAAGGATTTTGGCCAAAGACATTCTGCGCTCGCCTTTGTTCGCCTGGCGGCAAACGGAAATTAGTTTTGCCTTCTCTCTCTCTCGTCTCATTGGGCGTCTCATTTACGCCTATTAACATTTTTGACAGCTGCGCCAAAGGTGAACGACGCTTGGCTCAAAGGCTTGCCAACTCCTACTTCTTCGTCAATAACTTCTGCTTCTGACAGCTGCCCAATGGCGCCATGTCCTGCGGCGAAGAAGACCCCGCCTTGCCCAAACCGAAACGAACCCAAGCCCCGCCAAATGCCTTGAGCAAACATTGGGTCTCGCTCGCTGGTCAAACTGACGGGGCAGACACATGTCCAAACACAGCAGCAGCAGCAGCAGGACGAACAGGACATTGCAGTTTACACAGCTCCACGGGCTGGCCCCGACCTTTTTGGATTTGTTTTTGCACAAGAAATCAGGTTACTTCCGTGCCACACACACACACACACGCACATATGAGGCAAATATTGACAGAGTTACACACGTGCGCAGCAGGTAGACAAAGCCAAAAAAAAAAAAAAAACACAACAAAGAATCGTACAAATCGAACAAAGACAATGTCCTAACAAAGGATACCCTGTTTGTAAATACGTTTCACAACCCTTTCAGAGAATGTCAGTTAACCATAACCAATATACCCTTAGGCTCGACCTAAACAAAAACCATAGCATACTTATATGGGCAGCTTAGAGCCAGCAATCTCAGCTGCAGCCGTGGCTTATCTGCAATTACGCATTGAAATCTTTTAGAAAGAGTTGTCTGTTTGAAACAGATTTGAATGAGACTTATCAGCTACTGATGATCAATACAAAACAATGAAAACCAGGCACTTGAACCAAAGGAAAATAGTTGGATATACTAAGAGCTGTTTGTTTTTCTTTCTAAAAATGCGCAGACACGTCTTCCGCTTGTTCCCAGACTCATCTTCGATTTGAAGTGTCTTTTTTTTCTATATTTCATTTATTCCTCTTTTAGCTCCCTTGTGTTGGCTCATTTGCGTAGCAAATTTGCTTGCACAGGATTCCTGATTAAGGGTCCTGCGTGTTTGGTGACTTTTGGTCACATTTTTTGCATTTTTTCCAAACTTTTTGCTTTTATTTTCTGCCGATTTCATTTGGGTTTTTTTTGAACGCGTGGCGACCCTGTAATTGACGGTGACTTTTCATTAGGCAACCGGACAAAAAAAAAAAAAACAGGAAAAAAATGCGAAAGGATGCGCAGCAGCATCAAAAAAAAAAGAAAAAAAATTCTGTTGAGAGCTACCCTTAAATTAAAAAGTCGTTGAACAAAAAAAAGCTGCGTGTGCCTCAAAGTTTTTTTTTCTTTAGCTATCTTCTGTGGGTCCCAACCAAGGACGGAAGCGCGTGTCAGACCCAATTGCCGGCGGCCTATTAGAGAAATGCAGCGGAATGAGGAAGGAGTAAAACATAGGACAAAAAATCGATGAAATAATTTCTATTTAAGCAGCTGGCGAAAAGGTTGAGTGAGCATGAAACAGCTTCAAATTAGCCAAGAGCAACATTTGGCATAGAAAGCATTAGCACAGAAGGGTCTGTAAAGTATTTCAGCTATTTTCATTTGGAAAATTTTAATTAGAACTAGATTTTCAACAGTTCTAAGGAACTATACTTTCAAGTTGTTGACCTAATCCGAAAGTAATCTCTTTTATTTTGATAGCACACCCTCTAAAAGCAAAAGCAACTTGACTTCAATTAGAACCCGTTGAGCGTCATTGCTTAGAAAAAAGCGGAAAAAAAAAGTACTGACACCCTCAGAAAATAAAAAAGCTGAGACTCGGACTCCGATACCGCACAACCCTAATACGCTCTCCTTTTCTGTTGTTGTTGTGTTTTTGCTGTACTCTTAAATATAAAATTACACTATCAACATTAAGTTTAATACCCGCAAGTCAGGGTTGGGGCAAACTTTTTGTAAAAGAAAAACGTTTTAAGTGTCGAACCCACACACAATGAAAGTGGCCAGGGTTGTCGTGCTGCCAACGGGGCAAAAAAGCACGGAGAGACAGCTAAACAAAAAAAAAAATGTGCCACCCTTCGACAAAAAAAAAAGAAGAAAAAAAAGGGGGGAGAGGCAGCGGCGCAAAAATTTCTCTAGCTATTAAAAAATGTAAAAGCGAAAAAAAGAAAAATCGCGCGTGCAAAGCAAAAGTAAAAAAATTTGAATAGCGCCGACAGCGACGCCGACAGAGCACCGACGACAACGTCGACGTCGACGTCGTCAGAAATAATGTGGAAAATTTGTTGCTGTGTGTTTGTGTGGGTGGCGAGCCCTTCCCCCGCGCGCCAGCTCATTTGCAAAGGGTGAATGGAAATTAAGAGAAATGAGCAGAAGGCAGAGAGATATCACCGCGGCAAAGGATAACGCGTCCTCTGATGAATTAAGCGCTGTTTGGGGATGGAAAAAGCTGTGCGCCACCCTGGGTAACGTTTTTTTGTTGGTTTTCTTGAACATACACTGAAAAAAATCATGCAAATCTTGAAGGAAAGAAAGTTTTCCTAAAGACGAGAATGGAAAGTTGTTTAGTACACTGTGGAAAATAGTTAACTTCTAGAACTTAACGTATCAGAAGCAAGGAATTCAGGCAGGATCCTTGTTTCTGATACGTTTAGTACTTCAAGCTAACTATTTTGCACAGTGTACTTTCTTTCATACACACACATGTGCACACTTTTTTACATGCCAGTTCAATTTCCTCATCAAACATGCTTTTAATTTTAAGAGCGCACATCGAGGACATGCACAACGCTTCCCCCTTCATCGTACACCTCCCCGCAACCTCTGAGACGCCTCTTCTCCGCTCTCCTCCTCTCCTTTCAACAGGCAACGTTGTGGAAGACGACTGCGACGCCAAAAGCTCATTTCAGAGAAGCCCTTTCGTCTGCTTTCTCATTTGCCCCAACCCCCAAGTGTGGAAAGGGGTTGGAGTTCGTTAGAGCTGATGCTGCTGCTGCTGCTGCCGACTGTTGATCGATATTTTAATTTTATTTTTTCGCAATTTTCGCAATTTTTTCTTTGCCCCTTCTACTGGCGTCTTTATTTTTTTCGTTTTTTGTTTTTTTTTTTTTTTGCTTGAGATGCGTTTCCTTAGCTTTGGCTTTTGGCTTTTTCCTCATTTGGCGCTTTGATTTTCCTGCCAAGGATGTTGACGCTGATGTGGCTGAGCAATTCGCTCAGTTCCCTTTACTCACTGCCCCTGTCCCTCCCCTCTCTCTCTCTGTTTCGTATGTTGCCTTTTGTTCATTTGCATTTGCCTCGTTTTCATTATGAGCCCATCGTCGCCCCAAACACACACTGTATACAGTATATATATATGATATAGACAGGCGTCTACCCTTCCCACCCTTCCCTCTACTGTTTCTTCTTGTTCTTCTTCGATGAGTCTTTGTTATTAAGTTTGCAATTTGGCGCTTGGAGCGTTGAGACTGCGTTTCCTTGCTGTCTTCTCCTCATATCCTTGGCAACTCTTTTGATGTGGCTGCCAGGCAAAGGCTGTGCTAATGAGTGAAAGCGAGGTATATTGAGGTACAGTTGTGTTAAAAACAATAAGATTTTTTAGATTACTTTTATTGTCGTACTTAACACATAAACTAAAGACACATATCCTTAAAGGTTTCATCGTTTAGTCACATAATTTGAGGCCTAAGTGCTCCAAAGGACAGCGAAAAGCTTTCAAAATTGCATTCGGCATCAGAAACTACTACCAAAACAATTACGTCAATTATGACGTCTCATAAAAACTTAAAAGCCGCCTACATAAAAACCTAGAGAGAGAAGAAAAAAATCAAATAAATTCAACATGTTTTTTTGTTTTTGTTTTACAATGCGTGGACATTTGTGTGAAATGAACGTAGAAATAATAAAATACTACAGCAACAACATATCAGATAAGCTACTTGTATTAGCCATGGGGGCTCTTACGCCCCCCCCTCCCGGCTGTTACACCCTGCAGCAACCCTGCATCGAATAAAAATGTCATAAAATTTGAAAAGCGCGAGACAGAGACAAGCACAAGCTTGAAAAAACACAACAAGCGACAGCAAGTAAGGACATGACAACATGTCCCTAGAACATATATATCCCTGCAATTCCAGGACATGCCCGGACAGATATGCGTATTTATGCGTGAGGGATGCCACCCAACCAACTCGAACTTCACCTCAATTCCGCCTCTAATGCAATTAGATGAGTGGCAGTAGCGAGAGACTTTTGGAATGTTATTCCATACAAATTTGTTAATGTGTTTTTCGGATATTTGTTCATTTGCGAGCCAGCTAAAATGCGTATGAATATTTTATAGTTCATAATATTGGAGAGTCTTGAAGGTATTTGGTTTTTGTTTTGTTTAACTGTCACTTTGTTTGAATTAACATGCGAAATATTAGCGAAATTAATTTTTTGCTTATTTATAAAGGCAATCAACTCGAGCTTAAATGTTGAATATAATCATATCCTTAAGGTATTTTGTTCCAAGTATCTATAAACTATAATTATAATCAATAGAATGTCTAAGATTTCCTTGACAATCTCGAATCAATGTATGACTATCAATTGAATTAAATGTTGAATGTTATAATATCCTTAAAGTATTTTGTTCCAAGTATCTATAAACTATAATTATATGCGATGGAAATGCCTGAGATTTGCTTGACAATCTCGATTCAATATATGACTATCAATTGAATTAAATTTTGAATGTTATAATATCCTTAAATTAGTTTGTTCCAAGAGTCTGTAAACTATAATTATATTCAATGTAAACGCCTAAGATTTGCTTGACAATCTCGAATCAATATATGAATCAATTGAATTATAGCTAGACTCTCTGATAACTGATAAAAATGACTTGCTTGAGAATCTCTGATCAATGTATGACTATCAATTGAATTAAATGTTGAATGTTATAATATCCTTAAATGATATTGTTCCAGGTATCTACAAACTATAATTATATTCAATGGAATTCCCTAAGATTTCCTTTACCATCTCGAATCAATATATGACTATCAATTGAATTATATATAGACTCTCCGATAACTGATCAAAATTAGCTGCAACAAATATCGTTTTCGCCACATATGTGCCAGGGTTGTTTCACCACATATCAATCATCGAACGGCAAATCTGATATTTAAAATCTCAAAAAATCACTGCTGCCAAGTGCCTGGAGAGCAATCGGCAAATAAACAGCTCACTCACAAATTGATAACCAGGGTCCATAGTTTTTGCTTTCCTTGCCGAAGGGTTGTCCTCACACATGTGTGTGTGTGTGTGTGACCCTTGTGACAACAAAAGGAAAGGAGTAGCTCAGACTGGCAAATACATGACATTTATTACGCTCTATTAGCGGCGAAAGCAGAGAGAGCGAGAGGGAGAGGGAGGATGTTATGTGGAGGCAGGATATGCTTTGGCAGGGATAATGTGTAGTCAATTCAACAGCGTGGTTTTTTATGCCTGTTTATTTCTTTTTTTACACACATGAGCGGCAGCAATCCCAAGTGTGTGTGGTTTGTGCAGGCGTGCGAATCCTTTCGCGCTTAGGGGAGACAAAGTCCAAGGAGCAAGGATACGGATACGGATGTGTAATGTGCGACGGGTGCGCAAGGCTTTTATATGCTAATACACCCAACACATTGCACTAAATGTTGACGCGTGCTGTTTGCGGTCGACTTTGCCACACACACACACACACACACACACGCACACATATGTGTAGGGTCGGGGTCGGTGCCTTGAGGGGGGATTGCTGCTGTTGTTTGTTTTGTTGACTCGCTGAAAGGTTAAACGCCGCCGCCGCCGCCACCGCCAGGCACATAATTTTGTCAAGTGCTGTCAAGACACGTCTCCAACTCCCACACATGTATGTATGTCTATGTGTTTGTGTGTGTGTGTGTGTGTACTTTACGTGCTGCTTAATGGGAAATTAACAACTTAATTAATTCCATTGCCATTTATCTTCAACAACAGCAAAAGTAACAGAAAAACTTCAACCACGAAAAATCAACAAAATTCCATTGGTCAAACTTTTGGCGCATACACACCCCCAAATCCCTCCCCTTTCGCCCCAAGTATCCACAAATGAGTTTTATTTATGCGCGTGTAGCGAAGACAAACAAGCGGTCCATGAGCAACTGGAAAGGAGCGTGAGGAGCTGGAGTGTTGTCAAAAGCAGCTGGCTTAAACAGAAGGTTTCGCTGTTCTATGTGGGCCACAGATAAATATGCCATTTAAAATATTTGATTATTGTTTAAAAGTTAGCATTAAGTATCTTAAGACTTCCAAGAAATAATTTCTATGGTTGAAATCTTTAAAAAATTGCGAGAAACTTTGATAAACAATAGTTGAATATGTTGGAAAACGTATCTTTTCAACTCTAGCATTAAATTTTAAATCCTTAGTTTCTTAGCAAGCAGCAGCAATCCTTGGTTAAAGTTCAAATCCTTAATAACAATTGCCAGGATAACTCTCAAGCTTTTCACTTTTAAGGACCTACAAATGGCGACTTGAATTTTGTCTTGGGAAAAAGCTGCCCAGAAGACCAGTTGTTAGACCATCGCCTCTGTTGTCCCAAACCACAGATCTCTATCCTGATTTCTGCCATCTCGCCCCGTACCCCGCCCACCCTACATAATCACCCAAACCCCACCGACAACGCCATTAAAACCTTACAAATTGTAACTTATACCCGAGCGCAGCTAAAGATGAGTGGCCAAGAGTTGGCCGTAGAGAGAGAGAGAGAGAGAGAGTTGGGGGTTTCCTGCCTGCCTGCCTAAGGGGTGGCACAAGTTTAGAGTTGGGCCAGAAAAACCTTTTGTTTTTATCATTTTCCAATGCGCGTGCTGCGTGGCTGAAAGATGTTGTTGTTGTTGTTGTTGTTTCTGGCCTTGTACTTCGGAGATGCCTCAGATGCTCGAGATGCTCACCTCCTTCACAATGCGGCCATCGAGAGCCTATTGTTGTTGCTGTTGGTTACTTTCGGCCTACGTGCTCTTTGCTTAATTTTAAACACCCCTCATTTGCATAAATGAATTATTTTTTGTTTCAACCCCAAACACAACGCACAAAATTAAGATTGGAAAACGAAACAAGACAAAGTGCAAGAGAGCAAAGCCAAGAAAATGAGAAACGATATAAAAAAAGGAGACAAAAAGGAATTTTTGTGCTGTGCAAGCGAAAATATTTCAAGTGCAAAGAACAAGCGAAAGGAAAGTGTGGAGAAACCGAAAAAAAGAGCTTAATGGGCAGCTGAAAGGATGTTCGGGGCAGGGGGAAGAACTGGCCACGTCAAGAGTGACTTTGTTTTGGGTACCAAAAATGTTCGATGTTTTTTTCTGCAAACAATTAAAATTGACAGTAATAACAAATACTGCTAACTGAGTACCAGGTGTGTCCTTGCACTCGTCCTGCGTCCTGTTATTCTCTGTCCTTGGCAATGGCATGAAGTGACACAATTTCAGTTTCAGTTTTAATGCGAATTTTCTCTCTTTCTTCTCTTTCTCTTTTTGTTGGCTGAAAGGCAACACCAGAAAAAACTGGAACTGCAACTGCAACTGTTGCCGATTGTTGACCTGCGCGTCTCGAGACAGTTCTTCTCCTCCTCATTCTCCTGTTTCTCTGCTTTTATTCGTTGTGTTTACTTAACAGCCAAATGTCAAGCGGGCGTGGGTTTTAGTTTTCCCATCCGTTCTATTGTCTCCCTCTCCCGCTCAAGAGTTAACACCATTCAATGTATTCAGGGGCGGATTGAATAGCAGGAGAATAAGTACGAATCCGTTATGTTTCTGCTAATGCCCTAAATGAGCGTAAAATATTAGGCAAGATTGTGTGTGCCATTTGAGAGAATAACAACTACCTGACCCGAAATCTCCCTCTAATCAATCATAGTGACAATTCTCCTTTTGCCAATCTTTCTAACTGTCTTTGCAATTGTTCATTGTCCAGGGTCATCATTAGTTTGCTGTGTGTGCATTGAGTTTAATCCTTCAAATACTTTTTTGAATACTTTTCAAAAACGGAAAAGGAACATGTGGTATGTGTAGGATAGCGGAAGACATTGGTATAGGATTAGAGAATAGTGCTTTAAGCTAAGTAAATGATAGAAGTTGGACTTATGAAAGGATTCCTTTAATAATATTTCTCATATAGTCTAAAGCATCCTGCTGTAACTATCTTTAAAGCAGCTGCCAAGTGTATCTTTCATCTGATCAAATCAATTGCAATTCAACTGTAACTCCCTTTCTCCTCTTCTCGTCCCTCTCTTTATCGCTACTCTCATTTTGCATAATGAAATAGATCTTGAGGCTCTGTAGGTTTCGCTTTGTTATTCTAGCACTTCATTTGCAGGACACTTGGCGGCAATCAGGCGTGAGCCAAGAGAACTGAAACAACATTGCATCAAGACTGGAAATAAGGGCTGCTGGGGGCAGGTGTGCGGCAATTTGGCATGCAGCATGCAGCATGCAACTCGCAATTTGAGCCACATTTAGATTTACAGTTGGGATTTATCAGTGATAGAAGAGACGAAGAAAAGAAGGGAGGGAGGGAGGGGTACAAGGCACGCGCTTTGTTTGGTTAACGGTGCCACCGGCTGTGTTGCAATTAGAATCCGGCAGCAGATTGAGTGGAAGTGATTAATGCCCAGGCAGGTACAGGACAGCTTGATTTAATGATCAGCCAGAGGGACAAGAAGAAGAGAGTACAGAGTGGAGAGTGCAGAGAGAAACTTTTTTGAGCCAAGTATGCTTTGGCTGGCAGACGAACAAGTCAAAAGCCAGGACAAGTGCCTGGCAAAAAATACTTGGTAAGTCCTTTCGACAGCTGCTGCCGCTTACATGACGAGTACCAGGCAGGAGCTGCTTCTAGTGGGGGGGAGAGGTGGGTCAGTGGGCAGCTTCTTAGAAAAAAGTTCATTAAAATTATGCCCTTTTCTAATTTTGAATTGAAGCAAGGTTTTGGGGGCGTGGCAGAAGAAACTTCCTCACTGTTGATAGGCACTTGTTTTGCTTCCTCGTTTCCTTGCTGGCTTTTGACAATAATCACTGGACTGTTAATTTGTTTGCCACATCTATATGTATTTAACTTTTTGCCTCTGCTCATATACTTTTCAGTTTCTTCCTCTTCTTGGTTGTTGTTGTTGTTGTGCCTTCCAGTTGAAGAAACTTTGGCGCATTTTAGGCAAATCAAATGAAATCAAAGTTTTATTTTTCTTCAACCAAACATAAACAAAAAAAGTCCACGAAACTCAAGCGAGGCAGAGAAAGAGAAGGAGAGAGAGATTGAATCAGGAGACAGTAGAGTGAGATGTAGGCGGCCATGCTGGTGGGTGTGGCAACTGCCCCTTCGTTCGTTCAGTTCACCCTCAACCGCAAGAAACGAAAGGGTTAAGAGCCAAAAAGCCTGCCTATTGGTCGAATGGACTTTTGCCGTCTCCATGTCCAGTTATTCGGGCAAGCCAAAAGGGTTAAAACAATGTCTACGACCAACCCTCTCTCACGCATTCCGTATCTCTCCACCCCAGCCCTGCTTAACCCGCACCGTCTGGTCGCCTGCATATGCAATTAGTTATTGCTGCTCAGCCATCGCAACGGTTAATGCCACTTTAACCCCCTCCTACAACTCCATCGACTGTTTTTTTCTCTTTCTAATTTATGGCCAAAAGCTCAACAACAACATTGTGAAGTTTCAGGAAAAACAACCCCATCTGCATCGCTGCGAAAAGTGAAATATGCAAATTTTTTTCATTACACTTTTTAAATACACATACTTTTAAAAGGGGAGTGTACATTTTGCCATGCTGTTTGTGAAACTCAACTAAATTTCATTTTCAGTCTTATTAGATACTAAGATTTTGAAATCTGGAACTATGTTTCTTTTTGCAAACCTACACAAATCCAAGGGAAAGTTCTAATCCCATCAAGATTTTATTGTTGTTGATCTCATTCTAAATATTTAAGGGTATGCAGTCGTCGTTGTTGCATTTCTGTCATTCGATTTTTATTTCAAGGTTTGTTTCGCTCGCTTGTAACGGTAAAAGTCACAGGGTTGCCAGCTTGCCGGCGGTAATGAGCCCACCTCCAAGAACACAAACCCCAACCCAACCCAACCCATCCCGTTCCGTTCCGTTCCGTCGCACCCCCATCACTTAATTTATAACAAATGCCGCGTCTCCAGCTCTCTCTCTCTCTCTCTCTCTCTCTCTCTCCATCTCTCTCTTCTGTTTATCGCCTTCTTATGCTTGTACTGTTCAAAAGTTTTGCGCGACGCTTTTTTTCCGAAGGGTTGCCGCCGAAGCGAATAATTTATGGGACCCGTGTGTGCTTCGAGTTCTTCTGCCTGCCTACCATATCCCGGCTAAGGCTTTAACTCGCGCATCCTTCTCTTTCTCTCCCTTTCTCTCTCTTTCCATCTCCATCTCCAATTCGCATCTTTTGCATCAGTTTAATGAGAAAGAGGCCGCGAAATTTTGTGCGTCTTAGCTTTGTCATCAGCATTGGCATCGTTTTTTTGGTCCTTGTCATTGCCTTTGCATGTGTTTCATGTGTCCTTTTATGTTCTGTCTCGTGTTCTCATTTGCGCTTGTGTGCGTTTCGCAATAATTTAAATTTCATTAGAGTTGCTTGGGTAGGGGGAGGGGGAGTTGGGGTGTTAACGCTGTCTAGATTGTAACCATTATCTTGAGCGCCCACAACAACAACCCCTTTTATGAGCCGTAAGCTTAATGAAAGTGCTTGGCTTGATGTGTTCCTCCTTACTTGGGGATGTCTAGAAGAAGTTCTACCTTTCTTATTATATAAAATACGATTTTTAAATTTTTTCCCTTTGACTATCATAATCTTATTCTCCTACTACCCCTACTATATCAAGATTGTATTATATAAATATTATATAAAAATTAAATTATATAAATTAAATGTTTTTCCCTTTGACTATCATAATCTTATCCTCCTACTACCCCTACAATATCAAGATCATATTATTTAAATATCATATAAAATACGATTCTTAAATTGTTTTCCTTTTGACTATCATAATTTTATTCTCCTACTACCCCTACTATATCAAGATTATATTATATAATTATTATATAAAAATTAAATTATATAAATTAAATGTTTTTCCCTTTGACTATCATAATCTTATCCTCCTACTACCCCTACAATATCAAGATCATATTATAGAAATATCATATAAAATACGATTTTTAAATTTGTTTTCCTTTGACTATAATAATCTTATACTCCTAAACACCTACAATATCAAGATTATATTATATAATTATTATATAAAATACGATTTTTAAATGGTTTTCCCTTTGACTATCATAATCTTATCCTCCTACTATCCCTACAATATCAAGATTATATTATATAATTATTATATAAAATACGATTCTTAAATTGTTTTCCCTTTGACTATCATAATCTTATTCTCCTACTTCCCCTACTATATCAAGATTATATTATATAATTATTATATAAAAATTAAATTATATAAATTAAATGTTTTTCCCTTTGACTATCATAATCTTATCCTCCTACTACCCCTACAATATCAAGATTATATTATATAATTATTATATAAAATACGATTTTGAAATTTGTTTTCCTTTGACTATAATAATCTTATACTCCTAATACACCTATTATTATTATATTATATAATTATTATATAAAAAAAAAATTATATAAATTAAATGTTTTTCCCTTTGACTATCATAATCTTATCCTCCTACTACCCCTACAATATCAAGATTGTATTATATAATTATTATATGAAATACGATTTTTAAATTTTTTCTTTTTGACTATCATAATTTTATCCTCCTACTACCCCTACAATATCAAGAATATATTATATAATTATTATATAAAATACGATTTTGAAATTTGTATTCCTTTGACTATCATAATCTTATACTCCTAATACACCTACAATATCAAGATTATATTATATAAATATCAAAAAAAAAAACCATTTTTAAATTGTTTTTCCTTTGACTATCATAATTTTATCCTCTTACTAAACCTACAATATCAAGATTGTATTATACAATTATTGTATAAAATACGATTTTTAAATTGTTTTTCCTTTGACTATCATAATCTTATACTCCTACTACCCCTACAATATCAAGATTATATTATATAATTATTATATAAAATACGATTTTGAAATTTGTATTCCTTTGACTATCATAATCTTATACTCCTAATACACCTACAATATCAAGGTCATATTATTTAAATATCATATAAAATACGACTTTTAAATTGTTTTTCCTTTGACTATCATAATTTTATTCTCCTACTACCCCTACAATATCAAGATTATATTATATAATTATTATATAAAAATTAAATTATATAAATTAAATGTTTTTCCCTTTGACTATCATAATCTTATCCTCCTACTACCCCTACAATATCAAGATCATATTATTTAAATATCATATAAAATAAGATTTTTAAATTGTTTTCTTTTCGACAATCATAATCTTATTCTCCTACTACCCCTACAATATCAAGATCATATTATTTAAATATCATATAAAATAAGATCCTTAAATTGTTTTCCCTTTGACTATCATAATCTTATCCTCCTACTACCCCTACAATATCAAGATTGTATTATATAAATATTATATAAAAATTAAATTATATAAATTAAATGTTTTTCCCTTTGACTATCATAATCTTATCCTCCTACTACCCCTACAATATCAAGATTGTATTATATAAATATTATATAAAAATTAAATTATATAAATTAAATTGTTTTCCCTTTCACTATCATAATCTTATCCTCCTACTACCCCTACAATATCAAGATTATATTATATAATTATTATATAAAAATTAAATTATATAAATTAAATGTTTTTGCCTTTCACTATCATAATCTTATCCTCCTACTACCCCTACAATATCAAGATTATATTATATAAATATCATATAAAATACGATTTTTAAATTGTCCCTTTGACTATCATAATCTTATCCTCCTACTACCCCTACAATATCAAGATTATATTATATAATTATTATATAAAAATTAAATTATATAAATTAAATGGTTTTCCCTTTGACTATCATAATCTTATTCTCCTACTATCCCTACAATATCAAGATTATATTATATAATTATTATATAAAATACGATTCTTAAATTGTTTTCCCTTTGACTATCATAATTATATCCTCCTACTATCCCTACAATATCAAGATTATATTATATAATTATTATATAAAATACGATTTTGAAATTTGTTTTCCTTTGACTATAATAATCTTATACTTCTAATACACCTACAATATCAAGAAAAAATTCCTAAACTTTTTTTTTTTTTTGTTTTAATCGACATGTAAAATATATTCAGTTCTGTATTTCTACAAAAAATACTTTTTCAAACTGAACTTCTATTCACCGATGACACACATAAGAAAACACACACAGAGCAATTAAAATTTTCCATTTCATCAACTGCAAACGGAAAAGCTATCGAAAAAAAAGTTTCAGCTGTTTCTTCATTTCGTTTGTTTTTGTTATTTTTCGTCATTTTGCTTTACTTTCACAGATTTGTTTATTTGAAGTTTTTGCTGTGCCAAAGTTTGTTGCTGCTGCTCCCGATCTGTGGTGAACCCCAACCCCTGTAGCAGTGGCCACCGCCTGCCCCACCTCACCTTAGCTGTCAACCCTGATTGGGGCCGACTCATTTACACTGAATTAAGTTTATCATAAACATGGCGACCGCCCAACTCTCTAGGCCATGTCTAAAAATAAGCTGCCAAAGAGGAAGAAAAATTAAAGCGCCTGTCACTTGCAATTATTTGGCCGCCAGGCAAGCATCGCTTCACTTCCTCCAGCCACCCAACCCACCCAACCACCCAACTGAACATTAACCAAATCCAAACTCAAACTTGGTTTGGCCAAACCGTTGATTTGTCTAAGAAAGCTGCCTTCAATTATTAATCGTTTGCACTTGATGTTCGGCGAACCTTTCGATTAATTAATGATTAACCACACCACACATGCCAAATTCGCATCAACAACATTCCAGACGAACCGCTGAAGGACAATCAATTGCAGCTATTAGATATCACGGAGAAAATAGCAAAAAGTTCGTGCTAGGTTAATTGAAGGCAATGCGCCTGCAAAAAGAATTACCATATGAAAGAGTTTGTATTGAGGCACGCGACGAACTAGCTGCAAGGATAACACATCCTTTTGCATTTGCATAGCTGAATTTATGACAAATAAAAAATGACACCACACACTTTTTTTCCGTGCAGCTGCACTTTATGCTAATGAAAAAAAAACAACAGCAACTAAAGGGTTGAAAAAAAAAATCTACCCTGAAGATTGAGTAACCCAGGAATGCGAATGATTTACAGCTTCACAGAATATTTATCAAATTAAAGGGTATAGGCATGAATATCGAAACTTGCATTAGATGAGTGCTTCATAAATTTTTCGTTTTCTCCATTCGAAGTTTCCAACTAAATAATAATATAAAAGCTTAGCCCCAACTTGGTTTATTCAATCAAAATGCCTCTTGAGTTATGATAAGAAATTATCCTTTATTAAATTGAATATTGTGTTGAAGAGCACAAACCTTCTGCCTTTTTCTAATGGGGTCACCCCCCAAAGGAGCCCAAAGGAACTCGACCATTAAATTTGCATTTGAAATGATTCACAAACTGACAAAAGCAGACAGGCCCCAAATATGCTGACCAAACCAGGTGTCCGCACTTCACACATACAAACTGCTAACCCCAAAGAGAAACCTTTTGTGCTGGAAAAGCTCTTGTGTCGTGTTGACATGTGCCATAATTTAGTGGGAATAGATTTTCTTGAACTTGTTTATTTCAAAATTTTGCAGTCACAGGTACACACAAAGCCCGCCGTAGGATAGAGATTTAGACCTGTAGGTGTAGACATACGTTCCTCAAATGAGGCAAAGTGTCTCGAACGATGCACAAACTCCAGACTGACAGAATCATTAAAGCGACGGTGTTGTTTATCGGCAAAGGGTTTGTAACGATTGAAGAGATGCTTCATTATCTCATTGGGATACTTGAGATTGTTGCGTGGTATGGGAAAAGGTGTTGGTGCATCATTGCGTCTTATGTCTGGCTCGTCCTGCATCATCGAACATCTGGCAATATCATTATGCCACATTCCCTTCTGTATCTGACCGGTATGCATGTGGTAGAAGACACCCTCTCCGTTCTTATAGCCACGTGCAAAGTGACCCTCATAGCGATTGCCATTAGCTAGAAAGCAGTGACATAGCTAACTACTTGTAATTGGTGATGTAATGATGACTTACCATAGAAAAGCACACCCAATCCATGTTTAAAGTTCGTTTCCCATTCACCTACGTAGATGCTGCCATCGCCATACCACTGTATACCCAAACCATGACGACGATTTCTCAACCAGTTCCCAAAGTAGACACATCCATCCGGATAGAAGTGCTTACCCTCACCACACTTCATGTCATCGTACCACTGTCCCGTATAGATCACCTGCAGATCTGTGCCCCTCTTTCGTATCATTGAACCACAGCCATGTCGCTTGCCCTCCTTCCATCTGCCCTTGTAGATGAGCTGACCCTCTGGCTGCTTCTTGTTCGCATAGTAGGTCGAATTGCGCTCCTCTGATGTCTTTACACCCCAGCCATGATGCTTGTTGCACAGCCAGTAACCCGAATAGGATCCTCCACCAGGATAGTAGAAAGTCGAACGACAGCCAGTGCTGCAAACTGGCTTGTTTGGGCACTGGTATCGATGCACACATGTGCCCATTTTAATCGGAATTTGAATACAATATGGGAAGTTGTAAAACGCAAATTTTTCAAGTGTATTTTAATGTTTGGAATAATTGTTAATATTTTAATGTGATAGGATTTTCAAAAACTATGTAATACAAGTAAATCTCAATCAGTTTACAGGGTATCTTTTCATGTTATTAACTTGAGCTTAAATATTATATATATGTTATACTACTCAACATTTAATATATATGATTTTTTTTTGGTAACCCAAAGACATGCATTTTAAATTTTAATTGCTTCTATGGTCCACATTTATTAATTATTAAAATATCAATTTGGGCTCGCTATGGACTAAATACCATGTATGAGAGCACTTCATACAATTTATGATTTTTTTGTTTTTTTTTTTAACTTTATCTACTTTGTTAGCGCAACCTTAGAACTTTAAGCTGACATTGCGTCCCTTTGCGCTAATGGCCGCAAATACCTGTGCAAAGCTCCAACCCCGACCAGCAAAAAGTGAGGAAATAATGCCTTGATGGCCGCTTGCCACGCCCCGTAAGAGTAGCAGGAAGCAGCAACCCCGAGATGCCCACGCTGTCTACTTAATGATAAAAGAAAGGACATTAGCGGACCGCGGCGCATCTTTACATTTTTTTTTTTTGGAGCGCCTTTCAAGTGAAAAGCAAAGAATTAAACAAAATTAACAACAACAAAGCAAAAGCGAGAAAACGCTGACAAAAAAAAAAATGGGGGACAGCACAAAGAATATAAAAAAAGAAAAGACGAAGGCCTGAGAAAAAAAGTAAAATGTGCCACGCGAAAAACGAAAGATTTGAAAAATATTCGGTCCTCCCATTTATCAAGTTGCTTTTTATTTTTGGTGCGTGGGCGTAGTTAAAAATTAATAAATGAAATTAATGTCGCCGACACTTTGGCCAGGCAAGGCGAAAAATAGCTGTTGCCAAGGGTTTCCTTTGACGTTTTGTGGAGAGAAACTTCTACTTCTACTTCTACTCCTGCTGCTGCTGCTGTTGCTCCTGATCCTGCTCGTGCATGTGTTTACATCTAAAACATTTTCATTTGAAAATATTCAGCGCCTAAAAGTCGATAATGCTTTTCTTTTTGTTTGCCTCGACAGCTGCGTCGCATGAATTTAATTAGCGACGCCCAACACTTTTTTCTCTAGCTGCTCTCTCTCTCTTGTTTCGCTCTCACTCTCTTTTGGCCAAGTCCATCTGGCTGGCTAACACAATTAACTGTCCAGGCGAAAGTAAAAAAGTTTTCGGGCGCACAAAATCTTTGTAAATTCATCTTTGTCGCTGCCGGTGATTAATCACAAGAGCCATAGCACTCTCTCTCTCTCCCTCCCTCCCTCTCTATCGTTTTCTTTCGGTTCATTCTTCGGTTGCCCATTGAACAGGTGTAAAATTCAGAACTGTGTAGGTGTGTGTGTGCTTAAAGTGTCCCCCTGGTGTTGTAGAGTCGCAAACTTTGCGCTTAATATGCAAAACTGTTGAAGCTTTGCGGTGGATTAAAAAGTTTGCACAAGCTCTCTCCACATTCGCTCTTTCTCTTGGGCAACCGCCAGCAAATGGAGTAAGACATTAAGCGCTCTTATCCAAATTAGCGACAGGGTAAGAGGCTGCTACTGTACCCCAAAGTAAAGGTTAGGTGGTCTAAGACCTTTATCTAATCGATACAAAAATCCAGAAAACATTTCGATTCAGTTAAATCTTTGATTTTATTCCACATTTCAAAAACAAACATCTTATAACAATATCAAAAACAAATACAAAAACACAATATCTAACTGCCCAAATTCGATCTGGGATCAATGATGCCTCCGCCTGGCGTTATATCGCCAAAAATACCAGCTCCAGGATTGTTGTTTGGCCTGTTGTTGGGCCTGTGATTGTGATTGTTGCTTCTGGGAGGCAGCTGATCTAAAATGCCGCCAGCAGGATTACGTGAGGAAAAAGATGGTTCAAATATGGATGGACCGGGTCCTCCCGTTGGTCTGGGAAAATGTATGGGGTTGACCACAGTGCGTCCTGGTGGAAACATTTCATCAAAGGTAGCCGATGACAAAATTTCATTGGCAACAGCCAAAAACTTTTTCGAGAGTCCTCGCTCCAGTCCTGGCACAATCTCATTCAAATACAGATCCTGATTATTATTTATCAACGAATTGCCCACTTCCCCTAGCAGGCCATCTCCGTTGAAGAGATTGTCCAGCTGCAGTTTGAAATCCTTAAACTGGATTTTCATCGTCATCTTGGTGAACTTGACGTACTCCAAACCATTTCTAAGGTAGCGTGTACCGCGCATCTTAACAGCAGCCTTGGCATTATCTGCATAGGGTTTTATTGGCATTTAAAGATCTGTTTAACTTGGGTTCACCTAACACTTACCACAATAACCCCTCATATTGCCCCGGCCCTTGATATCCAGGACCAACAGATTCAGTCTCATTGAATATTTGCCTTTAAAGTCAATGCGCGGCAGTGTTATCCACAAATCATAAGAGATATCCTGCGGCTTAGCACTAGTAAAGAGATTTAGAGCGGATCTTTTCTAAGTTGAATCTCCGATACTCACATTATCCGTTCGATGATAAAATTACTGCCACCCGATGCCTCCAACTCTGTGAATGTTGCCTTAAATTGGCTGCCGCCACCCAACTCAATGTTATCCAACTGCAGCGGCTCGAGTGGAGGAGTGCGGAAGCCATCTCCCAGATCGCCATGCACCAGCCGAGGACGCAGTGAATAGACAGCATTTATAATGCAACGTTCCAGCTGAGGATCGTCGCGAGCACAAGGTGTTATGCTGGAAGCTTTAAGCAGATGGACAAGGCATATTAATAGTGTGGTAAACCCGCTTCAGACGACCTTGAACCAAGAACGTGTTGACCAAAATTTGCTGCATTCGCAATTCAACGGGGGGGAACGTGCAGTTTGATGAATATTATTAATTTGTGTGTTTGGATTTTTGACTTTGAGACCTTCATTGTCACAGCAAAGCATAATTAATATGCGCAACAGTTGCAATTGAAACTTTTGACTGGGCGCAGGTCAATGGTCCCTTAAAATATGGGTATAAGACCTAAGGTCGTCATGGAGAATACTGCTTCCGACATCAAAAAGTTGTACATAAAGTAAGAATGACGTAGTTGATTGTTATTTTAATTATGTTCATTAAGCTGTTTCTGCTGTTTTCGGTGTTCAGTGATTTCATTAAGAACATCTCAGCTTTGAAACCTTCACAACACACTTGAAACTGACTGATTTATTTATGTTCGACTGACACATTCCACAGTTTAGAATGTAGGTGGGGTTTTCCGTATTTCCAATACTCACGCAATATGGCGTAACTCGAGTGGCACACAGCCAAAGCGAACACAAACAGCAATAACAACTTCGAGTCACGATCCGAGAACATCTTGAGATGAATTAAGCTCAAGGAGCAACCGAAAAGAGAGAGCGAGAGAGAGGCGAACCTGGAATCTACAATATCGAAAGAAACCGAAAGTGAACCGTTGTCGTTGGGCTCGAATGATCGACTAAAGATTCGTCAAGTCGCCCGCGTTACTTTTGATTAAATAAAACGACACTTGTCGTGTGGAACTAAACTTAGCTCTAAAGACGCTCGGTAGCTTTGTTCCGGCGACGCACGTAGATACATTTTGTATCTATTGGAAACTTAACGCAACGCACTAACAAACACTTGCTGGCCCTGGGGCACGTGAGCGGCTTGCATGTAAAGTTAAATTTATGTAGTTTTAAGTGAATTAAAACAATGCCTACTCAAATCGCGCCTGTAACATTTGCCTCAAAACAAATGCAAGCAAATCAACTGCGGAAATTTGAATAATAAATTTGCACAATCCGGGTCCGGGTCGTGGGTGGGTGTCCGAGGGGCAGCAAGGCAATTGAAAATCAAACACTTGCTGTGGCGCTAAACTTGTTAAAAATGCAGACAAAATGTCAGCGAGAAAAATAAAAAGAGAAGAAAGAAAAATAGAAACAATATATATTTATGTTTTCCAATGTAAATTTCAGCAATTTGCTAACGAAGCAAATATAGCAACAATGTAGGGGGAAGTGTATGAAATGACGATGATCAGACGATGATGACATACAGAGGGGAGAGTGAAAAACTACAAACCTTATTCTGATTACTCACATTTTATGCCATTATTCAAAGCTATTCCAAACTTCTAACAATTGAAACCGAAATATCTCAACTTATCACAATTAGAATGAAATTAAACACGACTTAATGCATAAATGTGCCCAAAAAAAAACTCATTGAATGCAACTGCAATTGAAAACTTACCCATTTATGAAAATGCATTTAAAGTTGAGTCTATTCATTCCCAAAAAATAAAGATTGATAACGAACAAAGCAAGTCAATTGATTTTGGTATGGACAAAAGGCAACTTTTCTGCTCAAATGGATGAGTAAAGAGCCTGCAGGAGGCAGAACCCAAAGCGAAACAATTGCAGCAACCACAAGCAATAGTTTAAAACACAAGGACACAAAACGACGAAGAAACCCCCTCGCGACCCTTGGCGCTGCAGTGAAGCGCGCTGACCCTTGACACCCAATGCACGCTCGAGCTGCGCACCGAAGGGAGGGAAACTAAGCCAACAAGTAGTTGAAATACATTTCCGTATAGTGGTTTGGGCCTTTACTTAAACTTAATATTATAAAACACGCTAGATTTGACTTTGATACGAGCCAAAACTCAAAAGTTACCTGGCCATAAAACCTGCCACGCATTTAAATGATGGTCGAAAGAGCAACAGAAAGTAAGAAAACAGTTGGCGGGCCATCACGAGCATGCGGTTGCAACCCCCCGAAAGGAACCCCCATCTCACCTAGTGGAAGTTTTTCTTTTATTTATGTCGTTTTGAAGAAGATAGAAACACATCAAATTTTTTTTTTTTTTTTTTTGGTAACAAATTACATTTGATGCATGTAATAAAAATCTCACACAGCTGGAGAGAAATACGTTGATACAAATATACACGGAAAAAATATAGGCGTTCACACCGCATTTGGGCCTAATTAAGTTTTCAAGTGCAATAAAATGATGGCTACGTACAACCGTAGACGTGTGGCACGGGGCAGTTGTTCTATTGCGTGCGGGCATCAAATTTGCGCAAAAGTACATAAAAAAAAAACAACTCAAGTTAAAAACTTAAATGGATGTTCCTGTTGATGATGTGATGCAGCATATAGAATTGCCGAAATGCTTATCCACAATTGATTGAAGCTCTTATTTCTTGCTGGGTCGTCCACGCCTTCGCTTCGGCTCTGACGATTCCTCGGCAGCATCGTTGTTCACAACGCGACGACGTCGTAGGGCTGTCTTTTTGGCAGGTGGTGGAGGCGGAGAAGGTTCCTTTTCCTGCCCATCCTCGATATCAGTCGCAGGCGCATCCACCTGCTCCTCCTCCTCCTCGTCCTCATCATCGTCGGGCACTTCTAAATTGCTTTCGGACACCTCAATCTGGCTGCTGTGCGAATAGGTACGCTCAATGACAGCTCTAAGGTCACCCGATTGTATGTTAAAGTCGCGCACAGCGCCAAAGTGCAGATGATCGGCCAAGCGAGCATACGATTTGAACTTCTTGGAAAGCAAGATAATGTGCTTGTTAAAGTTCTCAATGGCCAGTATGACTTTGGGAATGAGACGTGTCTCCCGCAACACCTTGGCACGTTCCGCTTGTGGCTTGCGTTTGGATGTTGGCTGCTCATCGAGAATGTTGTACTCCACATATGAGATGAGTTGATAGATATTGGCAGGCAAAGGTTTGCCAACATTACGCAGAAGTTGTTCGAATCTGAAAGGGTCAGCAATCAATAAACTGTATCAATGCTTTATAGAGTTTATTACTTACTTGATGCTCTTGGTTGTGCTGCCAGCCAAATAGTGTCTGGCCAGATTCTTGAGGCATGAATAATGTTGTATAAGCAACTTCATTAACCCATCCATGTGATTGCCCAGTGGAATGCAGACATTGGTGATTTCCAGCAGTGTGCGTGTAATGAGTATAAGTTGGGTGCAAATGGAACCTTCTAAGGCGTCCAGATTGCCACGGCAGTATACCCGATCGGATTCGGGCACAATATTGCAATTGTAATTGAGATTGTTTGCCTTGCTGACAAAGTAGTCCACATCGTCTAGCTGCTTCTGCACGGCAGCATATAAATACTGCAAGCAAGTTGCTGTCGTACTCATATTGAGACTCTTTAAACCCATGTCGGGTTGATCTGATATGTTGTCATCGTTTTGCCAGCCTAGCACTTGACCCAGCTGCCTGGCCACACCATCAAAGAACGGGCCCGAATGCGTCTTCTGGCGCTGGGTGAAGAGCATGCGATGCACTAGACCCATTTCGGGATCAGGCAGTTCATAGGTCTGGCAAAACTCCAGCAGCCAGGTGTAAGCATCAATTGTGCCGCGGTCTCCATAACCAATATGATCATAGAGTAACTCCAGAGCTTCCAACAGATAAACAGGCAGCTTGGCACCATTTTTATCCGTGTCACCGTTGCTGATATCCTCCTTCATATACTTCACTAGCACATCCTGCAAGACATACGTGACTTCCTTCTCTCTATTAACACAAGACATATCTGGAAGAGGGCGTGAAAGTTATTTAGGTCATTTTGTATGAACTTTCTGCTTACCGAAACCCTTGACAAACTCCTTGAACCGCTTGCTATATGTCACATGAGCCGTTCGAGTGCATTGCATAAAGCATTTGGCCGCCAGGACGGCGCTCTCTAGATCGAAGTCCTGCCACAGCTCGGGCAGACGACGAATGCAGCGCTCATAGACAACTTTGGTCATGTCGGTCAGCAGCTTCAAGGTACGCTTGCTATACGATAGCTGCTTGTATTCCGGTTCCTCGCGTATTTCCTGTACCTTCTGGGCCGTGATTTCCAGCACATAGCGTACGAGGGGTTCATAGCTCCGCAGTGGAGCTGTACTGGTTGCGGAAGCAAAGGGAACATGTTCACTGTAAAGAAACACCTATTATTAATTGCAAAAGAAACACGTATTTAAATGCCACTCACTCGTGTAGCAGATGAAGCAGCCTTTCGATTATAGCCAGATCCCAGATATTCTCTGGTTGGGTGCACATTTGCTTCAGTTTAGCTGTAGTCCCGCTAACATTGACTGTGGCATTGCCATCGATGCTTGATTGATGCTTCGAACTCTTTGGTGCTTTCTTTGACGAGTCTGCCAAGGCATGCAGATCCTTGTGTAGTTTTTGATGCGCCTTGAACAATGGCAGGACATGTCGCAAAGCATCATTGCCCGGTTTGGAACTTAACAGCGCATGGGAGATTAAACCCTCGATGAGATTGAGTTGCTGTTGAATACGTGCACACTTCAGCGGCGTAGCTGGTGGAGCCTGAGAAAGGGTAGCTGCTTAGTAGAAAACGCAATTAACAGTCTCGATTAACTTACCGTATCCTCTACTGGCAATCGATTGGCTACCAATCGTTGAGTGCATAGGGTCAACAAACGCTGCATTTCACGCACATCGCAACCAGAAGGCGCACGCTCGAAGATAACCAAGCAATGGGCAACAAACTGCACTAGGCAACCCAAATTGTCCTTGAGTTCCAGCTGCTCATCCTTGACGCTAACCAGACGCTCATAGTTGATGGCAAACCGAGTGTCCAAATCATCTGCAGCCTGATCCACTGGCGGCGTATCGAAAAAGCCACGAAAATGAAAGTCCACAAACTGCAAAACATGTGGCACCAACTTGGCATTCAATTCGACGGCACGCTGAAGATCTGTAAGGACACCGAAGCATAAGCAATTGTATAACTACAATAAGTATTCGTACTTACTCTCGTAAAGTGTGCGCCTAATGCCCAACTGCTGTTCGAAGCAACTGCGCAGTATGCCAATGATTTCCAGTGTAAGCATATCAAAGTTGCGCTGTGGATTGCTGCGTGTGCCAAAGGAACTCTGCGTCATCATGGAGTAGCCAGAGATGCTATGTTGCGTACAGAAGCTGCTCGCATTATGCGAACCCTGACGCGCCGAGTTGCTGTTGTTGAGCTGCTTCAGAATCATGCAATAGCCGAAGATCGCCATGCGACGTGTGCGATAGTCCCTAAGAAAGGAAAATAATTTATACAAAATGTTCAAAATGCATAGAGAGTAGAACCCACTTGGTCATTGCTTTGCGCAGTACTTCAATCAAAGCATCTCGCACGCGATTGGAAAGTTTGAGCAGCGGCAAAATGAAGTTCATCATACGCATGGATTGTTCGCCGGGCAGCTGGAGTATAAAGCAGAAGAAATGAGTATTTTAAAGCTGGCGGAAACTCAACGAGACTTGCCCATAGAAAGTCTTCCATCACCGTGGTGATTGTTTCCAGGCACTCAGACACTGTATAAGTATCTGCTACACTCAGCATTGTAAGGCATTCTGTTAAAGAGCCAGCAGTTAAAGCTAGAATACAACTACTCTGCCAAGTGCTTACCAGAGAACTGATTCTGTTCCTGATCCACGACCATCCATTCGGCAATCCGATTGATAATACCACGGCCAAACATAAAGCGTCGGCGTATAAACTTGGTCAGAAATGTAATGGCCAGGGTATTTAGTTTGGGTGCATTGTGTGCCTTAAGCAGCGTAAAGGCCAGGTTGACCAGACCCGGAGTAACCACATCCTTGCCATCCTTATTCTGATCGATGAGCACAGTAAACACCTGCATCAAATCCACATGCTTGCTCTGAAGCGTATCACGACACCAGACCGAGTAGCTAGCCATAGTTTGTTCCTCCTCATTATGCTTGATGACGTTGCGCAGAAACGGCAACAAAATGCAGCTGGAAAATCGCGCAGATTCCGGATCACGATTCACAGATGTCATAGAGATAATAGCGCTGAGCATAAACGGCGTTAAGATGACCTCCGGCATATGAAGAAAGTTCTAAAAGCAGCGAGAGTTAAGAGTCGTTTGATATACAGGCACACGTGATGCTTACCCTAAGCATAATGGATACATGTTGCTCGCTCAGCAGATACATGGTGCAGTAGTTCAGATGATGCAGTACCGTCTCCTCCGACTCGCGCAGCTCCTTGTCCGAATAGTTATCTAGGGAAATAACTTGATATAAGCAACTTGAGCATATTGTGTGTTGCGACACTCACCTATGCTATCGAAGTCTGTAGAATTGCTGCACATATCGGAAAACAAACGTTTGTAGTAGTTGCGATGGAAATACTTTTCCAATGCCAGCAATGGAATTATTAATTGAGCAGCGCTTGTGCACATGGAGAAGAGCTGATAGCACAGCGAAGGCAGCTCCATGGGCGACAGGTCCTGCAGAGCGCCAGCAAACTTATTCAACACAGTTAAGCGCTCAGCATTGCTGAGCTTAAGCGAACTGCAATACAACAGGTTCAAGAGACTTTTCCGAGTATTAAAGTAAAGTATCACCTGAACATATCTGCAATGGGTGTGAGTATGGCGAGTGGCCAACGCATGGTGGTCAGGTTGCGCACAGTGCTGTCCCGCAACTCGGGACCACTCATCGCAATCCCATTGATGACTAGCCGCGGTTTGATGGCCAGCACTGAAAGGGTTTCGGGCAGCAGATCCTTCCAGGCCAAACACTTGGCATCACCTGCTCGCATATCGTCCGTGCAATGCTCAACGATCCAATTCAACTGATCTGCCGAGTAGCTGGACAAGTCCTGGCAAAGTCTGGTAATCAAATCAATGCTCAACTTGTAGCTTATCTCCACGGTGCGCAGCCCTTCCATAAAACTCTGCACACAGGCGAAACGTTTCTCCTGCATCTCCACGCTGTTGCCAGCGCAGCCGAGCAGCAAGTAGTTCCAGAAATTGATGAAATCCTTTCTTAACAATCTGGCGCCAAGTGCTGCTGTGAGCTGCAAAATAATGCGTAAATCTTTATTGCTGGATGTTCGAAAAGAAGACGCCAACTTACTTCCTTGACGCTGGTCTTCTTGACGAGTTCTCGCAGCTGCTCGACTTGATTCTTTTCACCCAGCTTGCATATCCTAGCATCTAAAGTGCCCGACATGTTGCTCCTAGCTTGTTAATAATATTAAAAGCTGGTTTTCATTTAAATTTTAAAGTATGCTGCGCCACATTTGGCGCTGTTTTGCCGCTAGCGATGGAAGCCAAGAGCTAATGATGACATATCGGCAACAGGTAACTATCGATAGTTAATCGGTAGTTCGTGATTGGCTTGCACTAGGGCTGTTCCGCAATTGTAGAAGTTCATTTGATTTTTCCCCTCCTTGATTAAATATCTTATTTATTGAACTAAATAAATAAAAAATACAAATAGTATGTAGTTTCCATTTTGAGCACAAACTTTTCCATTCCTCCTTGATTAAATATCTTATTTATTGAACTAAATAGTAAATTCTAGTCTGTAGTTTCCATTTTGAGCACAAACTTTTCCATTATGGCATTGAGACGTTTGCGCTCCTTCAAATGTTGCTGCATTAAGTCGGAAATCTGTGTGCCCATCGCTAGTAAAGCCTCCGTATTGGCATCTGTGCGCTGTGCATTTAACCTGGCCTGTCTGTTCAGATCCCTAATTTCTTTGGCTATATCCATGAGCACTGTACTGCCGCTGGGCAAAGTTTCGTTGAGTTCGCTTTCTAATTTCCTTTTTTTGGCTGCCGATGAGGATTGGCGTTCAACTTTAACGCTGAGATTTCGAGCGCTCATTGATTCGGCAGATTCATCATCATCTTCCTCGTCTTCCCGCTCCTCGTCGTCTGCAGAAAATACAGAATGTCAACGATAGTTTAATAGATTTTAATTAGGAATACCATTATCGGTAACTTCGTCTTCGTCTTGATCGGTTTTTATATCTTGCAGTCGTGTGTTGTCATTCGTTCCATGGCGTGTTTTTCGCTTTGGCTGTGATTCCACCATAACATCTGCCATCTCGTACAGATCGGTGATGGTGGCCACTGCATCCTCGAGAGGTGTGAGCGTGTCCTGATATAGGGAACTCTTTCCAGTGCCACTCTGCTCCATCCGATTGTTGGCTATCTTCTTGCGAATGCAGCTCTTCCAATCTTTCCATACCTATGAGAATAATGTTAAAACATTTATGAAGCGTATAAACATATATAAGTTTTTAAACTTTTAACTTACTCGCTTCCATTCAATGGGATCTTTAACTGGCGGTCCCACACTGTTCAGCTCTTTACTTAATCTTTGCCAGGCGGCTTCGCTAGCCAGTTTGTCGCCCTTGTAGTAGTTTTTGGCAATTATCGGATGTCGCTCCATAAATGCCACGAAAATCGCATCCTGCTGTGCAGTCCTGTGCTTGCCCCTGCAATATCCATTCTAAATTTAATCGATTCAAACAAAGTTTTGCTTTTGTTATTTACATTTCGTTCGAGTATTGATTATTCGTTTCTTCTTCTTGTCTTTTAGGCATGTGTTTCCATATGTTGCCTATCGATATATTCTTAAGACGATAGTCGTGCAGTTGCATATCAGCCCTGGTATTGGTAGGCGGGAAATTAAAAATACTTCCTCGAGGGGAAATTTGCTGTAGTTGAAGTCAGCTAAAACAGTTAATCGAAATATTATTTCAAATCTATAGAATGAGTATTTTTAACAATATTAACTCTCCTCGTGAGTGTAGAGTTTGGCAAGCTATAGAAAACTTGATTTGCACAACGTTCGCTGCTGCGTCGTGTATTATTCACCCAGATCCGAAAGTCGCATATCTTATCAGTGATATAAGTACTGTGGGCAGGGAACTGATAAGCGGTTTGGCAGAGATTACAACACTCGTCGCCGATCTACCAAGTTGTAGGTAAGGCACCTGTGCGCCGAAAACCGAACAGTCAGTACGAATAGTTTAGCAGGTGGAACAAGGTAAAGCGCATAAAAATCCCTCACGGTTGTGGATATATATACATATATGTGTATATACTTCAAAAGATATCTGTAAACCATTGTTAGATTGACGGCAATAAAAGATTGGCTCTAAAGAATTCTGCAAAATAATGAAATCAACTTTAAGTTGATTCACTATAAATTGTATAAGAGTTAACACACAAAAAAGTCTACAAAATAAGTCTACACGAAACGAGTGTCCAAAGTTAGCTAAAAGTTCACAACTAACTGTGCTTAAACAATTAAATATTTTATCAGTTAACACACAAAAAAGTCTACAAAATAAGTCTACACGAAACGAGTGTCCAAAGTTAGCTAAAAGTTCACAACTAACTGTGCTTAAACAATTAAATATTTTATCTTATCGCCGTGGTCTAAAATCACAGTGAAGTGTAGTGAAAAGGAAAAAACACTGTACAAAACTATTACTATATATATATACTATATATTATGTGTAGAATTGCAGGCTTACAGCTGACTCACGCGCCTCGTTTATAGTTGAGCAATATAACCAACTAACGGTATTCGTTGTGGCTAGTTTGTTCGTTCGCCAATCTACCGTTTGCATTACGAACATTCCTTGGTGAAACTGATAATGATTGATAACCGATATATTGAATGCGTATAAACGGTTTATCAAGGCGATTTGACTCATGCCCGCTTACGGCTCGTCTATTATATATACACTATATGTGCAATTGACAAGTGTATGAGTGCGCGCCAAAGCAACCATGACATCAGCTCCCGCGTACTTAAGGAGTGTTTATAAGCTGAGCCATAAAGAAAGTTCACCAAGAGTCGTAAAAGGGACAGGAAGTGACACATACCTTCGGAGATAAGCATCTAAGAGTACTTCACCTAACTCCGAAGAGCTTTTCTGTTATGTTTGCAAAGTAACTTTGCATGAACGAAGTTTTCTCTCAGTTATTTTTAAGTTTTAAATTCCGAAACTGTTTGTTTAAACTTACACTCTGTGTTATCTCAAGTGTTTCTTCGCATACCTTTACAGATTTTATCTGTACAACTCTCCCACTCACCTAATCTCTCTCTCGATTCTCCACCTGTCCGAACTAATTGCGGCGTATCAGAACCAATAAAGTTAATGAATTTACTCACTTCAATCACTATCAGACATCACACAAATACTTCTTGCACCTAGAGTCCAAATTGAGACATCCATAAGCCCAACCTGTTTTGGACTGTTTAAATGTTTGCATTCTGATAAGGATAACACAGTTTACACATGCGCGTAAATCAAACACGTCTAATGGTTGTTGGCCAGATAAGCGCAACACAATGGGTATTCTCTCTCTCCCTTATCATATATATATCATTGGAGCATTAGTGTTTATGGACAGAACTGTAAGCCTTGCGACCGCTGACTCAGTTTCTGTAACTCTTTTTTTGGGCCATGGCCAGTTCGATAAAGTCGAGCATTGTAACTAACCATTATAATTTAAAGAATCTGAATTGATTAAAATCAAAACTAACCCTCCCAAAGTTACCCTAGACCATCAATTTTATAGTTTTCTAACTTGGAACTTCTTTATTTACAGCTTCCATTAAACGAACAACATATCAAATACGACTTAAGAGGAGACATCAGGCATGCAGCTTGCAGGATTCAAGGCAGCCGCTGTCTGCCTTTGCCTGGGCCTAGTCCTTGGCATGGGTTCAGTGCAGGCACAGGAAAATGCTCAACTTCAGATACCACCATCACTGATCGAATGCTACAATACCTCGTACTTCATGAATCGAGATAACCGCCTGCCCGCCAACATGGACACTCTGATCTCACTGATCGAGAAGGTCGAGCAGAGCTATGTGAATACCGGCTATCCAGTGGACATTCGGACGGTGTCCGTGGCTCTTCTGCATCGTTTCCGCCAGGATGGCATCAAACGTGCGAACGGTGTCAATGCCGTCAATGGTGTTATACCCTATAGTCCAACTGGTTTCCAGTTTCCCAAGTTGCGACTTCTGCTCACCCGCTTGCTGCCGGGCAATGCGAATAACTTCCCGAACAGCTCCTTGACCAGCACGGAACGTTGTTCCCTCCACTTCATGCTCTCAAGCACCTTCGATACGAGACAGCGAGGCGATGAGAACACTGTCTGTGGTCAGCTCTCCCAGTATCGGGCTCAGCGTTTGCCTCGCGCTCTTCGGAAAGATGATGGAAATAACTTTATTGGAGACTCCGAGTGGGTCGACAATCGTCCGAAGCGTGCTCGTTCCGGCTCCAACTATGTGGCACTGGGCGAACTAGACGATGACCCTGACTGGGCTTATACGGGAACAGATCAGACCGGAATCAGTCAGTGCCCCGTCGAAGATGGCGTTGTTCGCACCCCTTGGGGTACGGTCTCGGCGGGTACTTTGATTGCCGGAGTTGCCACGGGCTTGCAACAGCAGACAGTGCCAGTGAACACACTCCTTCAGCTGTCACGTCGTGGTCGTCCTCAGTCCCAGACGGCAGGATCCACCATTGACAATCGCTGGGCAGCCACACTAGCCGGAGACCTGGCCGAAGTCACGCTTGTCCAGGTGCCCATTTCGCAAAATAATGCGGCTACAGTTGGTGCCACAGGTGGCTGGAATGATACGGTACTGCCACACTGGTACTTCCTCTCGCAGCGCTACAATTTGGAGGCAACCGATGCAGAGATTCGTGGTGGTCTCGATGGTCTAATCCTGGCCAAGAATGTCCAACAATGGAAGACTCAAGCCACGAGCCTCAAACTCTCCCAGCTCCTGCGCATGTACTATTCGTCGACAGGTGTCTTGGGCTCCGGTATTCAGGCCTGCAGTCGTCAGCAGCAGTTCCCCAATGTGGCGCCTGCCCAGGAGATGCAGGCTCAAACGAGCGCCTTTGCTCAGGTCCTAGATCGTGAGATGCAACTGAAGGTTACGCTCCAGCCAGCTGCCATTGCCGACTTCGCCAATACTGCCTCCCTTTCGCTGGTTACCTATGTCCGTAAGTAATGAACTCCCTCATCTATATATACTGATTTTCATATGGAACCACTTGGGAATAAGATAGCTTTCGTCATATAGCATTAAGTAGAGTCAAGTATCCCTGAATCCTATCCCATCTGTGATCTCTCTGATATTCTTCGTCATATAGCAATAAGTAGAGTCAAGTATCCCTGAATCCTATCCCATCTGTGATCTCTCTGATATTCTTCGTCATATAGCAATAAGTAGAGTCAAGTATCCCTGAATCCTATCCCATCTGTGATCTCTCTGATTCTCTTCGTCATATATCATTAAGTAGAGTCAAGTATCACTGTGATCTCTCTGATTCTCTTCGTCATATATCATTAAGTAGAGTCAAGTATCCCTGAATCCTATCCCATCTGTGATCTCTCTGATATTCTTAGTCATATATCATTAAGTAGAGTCAAGTATCCCTGTATCCTATCCCATCTGTGATCTCTCTGATTCTCTCCATAGCGCAATCGTTGAACGATGTTTCCTGCACGGCCGCCAACAATCAGGATCTATCGGATATTATCACCCCCATGACCAATTTGTACGTCTATATGGATACCACCTGGCAGTACAGTTCTGTCGTGGATTACTTGGCGTGAGTTGAATGTGCGAAACCTTTAAGAACATCAATAAACTTTCCCTCCTTTGCCCCTGCAGGTACGTCCTTCAGCAGTTGAACATTCATCCTTATGCCAGCTCCTTGACAATGCTCTCCGCCTACGATGGCTCGATTATTGTGAATACCACGAATTTGATCACTGATTTCTACCAGCAGTGGAATTCTACTGTTCAGCAGCAACGTAAGATCTGACAACTATATGAAACTACTATAAATATCTAATTGAATTCCCGTCTACAGTTCAACCCGGCTTCAATTTGCCCAATGTCCTGCGCTCCATTCAGAATATTACGCAAACTCTGTTGAATGACGAGAAAACAAACTCCAGTGTTGGAGGTCGTTCCCTGGTGGCCCTGATTATGCCCAATCAAGCGACTGTGAACGATGGCGACTCCAATTATGCCACAACTGAGCTGCAGTATATCTATGAACAGATTCCCGATCTGCGTTTCATCTACTACGGCGGCGGCAATATCCAGCGTTTCAATAACTTTGTGCGCGATAGCAACAAGGACCTCTTCCCCCTGATGACAGGCAGCTCGGTGGCAACGTCAGCGGCACCTGTCGCCCGACGCATAGCAAAGAGTAAGCACAATCTCTCCTCCTCATCAGCTCTTCTCATTACAATCGTCTCTCTCTCTAGTTCCGCGTCGCATCATCAATCCTCGCTGTGGCTCTGCCTGGTGGACAAATACCTGGGGCACAGATCAGATGTATCAGTATGTGCGTCCGGGCACCGTTAACTTCTATCGCGTCGCCACCAACTACTTCTTTGGCGCTGGCACCAACCGACAGGTCACCATTCACTCCCTGAACGGCTACAGCTTCACCATCTGCTCCTCCCGCACCTACGAATGGCCCCAGCAGAACTCCACCAGCACCAACACCAACTCTGGCCCCGTGGATCAGAACTGTGTGCAGATCAGTGGCAATAGCTACTCCTACGATCTGTCGAATGCCTGCAATGGCTACTACACCATCACCCAGTGTCCTCCACTGTACTTGTCGGTGCAGCCGGGCAGTGTAAATACCACGTCCTGTAGTCAGGATGCCTGCCAGACGCCCGATCAGTGGCGCTACATTGTTTCGTCCGTCAACATGGGCTGCTACAGTGGTGTCTCTGCTCTGACGGCCAGTCTGTTCACCATTCTATTGGCCTTCTGGCTGCAGCAATCGCTGCAGTAAAATGTAAGATTCAGAGAGAGAGCAAAAGAGAATTGTATTAGTATTAGTGTTGCAGTTCGAGTTTTTATTTACCAACGACCCCTCCGCCCTTCACACATCCTGTATGTATCCCACCCAATACCAACACATAAATTATTACTATAACTTTTTTATTTAAGTTTTAAGTTCCAGTGCTCAAGCAGAAGTATGAAGTCACAAATAAATTTTACACTAGAACTAACCAGCATGTTTTCTTTCCCAAGTGGTTCCAAATCGCATACTTTGTAATCATTACTATCACTAGTTAACTCTCTGATTCTTTGTAGAAATAATGGACTACTTTCCACTTGAGCACGTGCTGGATATAGCGAACTTAACGACTTTGAAGGCGGATATCTTTGTGTTCGTGGATACCAACTGGCCCTACAGTTGGGTCGTCGACTACGTGGCGTAAGTAATGACCTGATGGAAATCGATTTATCTATTCATTCTCTTTGTTCCTTAGCTATGTCTTGCAGAACTTGAATATTCATCCATATGCTAGCAAAGTAACGATTTTCGCTGCCTTCGATGCTTCAGTTATCGTCAACACCACCGACTATATAGTGAATGTATACGAAGACTGGAATGCCACATCGCATTACTGGCGTAAGCTCTACATAATCTAGTCAAAGTTCGAAAGTTGAAACTGGTTTTCCTAGATCCACCTGGCCTTAACTTACCCGTTATACTGAACACGCTCAGCACTCGCGTGGAGGAGCTGTTGGGTGAGGAGCAATCCAGAGGTGAGCTGGGTGGACGTTCCTTGGTGGCGCTCCTGGTGCCCAGTGCCACATCCTTTGTGGATGAGCGCGACTACGATTACTGTGTGCGTTATATGGAGCGGCTACGTTACAGGCTGCCCAACTTGCACTTCATCTACTATGGCGGTGGAGCACTTGTGCGATTCCACGACTTTGTGCAGGAACCAAGCAGGGATTTGTATTTGTTGAACCTTGACAAAGCGCCGGAGAAATGTGGATTACCGGTTATCAGGAGGATCAGGCAGGGTAAGTACCCTATATACACATGTATGCCCTATCCATGCCGAGTACTTAACTTCTTGCATTAGTGCCGCGACGCCTTTGGAATCCTCGCTGTTATTCCAATGGCGTTATAAGCGAATATGGAACGAATTCCCTGGAGCAATTTGGTCGCTTAGGCAGCATTAATTTCTATCGTCTGGATGCACTCTATATGCCCGGCAGGCAGAGTATGCGCTATCTGAAGATTGCTCCAATCAGTCAGATTACTTTCACCGTCTGTTTCTCGCGCAGCCACGAGCTACCCTTTCGCAATGTTAGTCACTCCTTGCGCGAGAACGAGAGTTGCGATTCGACTGCCTTGGGATCCTTTAGCTATGATCTAACGGATGCTTGTGTTGGGTATGACTATGAGCCTTGTCCGCCGTTGTTCTTCTCGGTGCAGTCGCAGGGCTTTGGGCATATCACTTGTGATCAGCCCGAATGTCAGACTCCCGACGAGGCTCAATATCTTATAAGTGTGAATAATCTCGGTTGCAATCGGGGTTCTATGTTGCAACTGACTGGGGCATTGTTTTTATTTACGGCTCTCTTTAGTGTTTTAAGTTTTACCAGCTATTAATAATAACTAGAACTTGAATATGGTAATTATGATATTTTCACTTTCAAATTTGGCGCTAAAATTAAGTCGGAGGCCAGAGCTGCCAACTTGTTTTCAGGTATTTTTTTAATGCATGGTATGTGTCCTTGCTTATTTGTTGTTGAAACTTCGCTTAGAACAAATACCCATTGGGCAATTTTCCCCAGCCGAAATTTATTCGTTATATATCTCACTACGTTTACTTTTCTAGTAGATAGGTGACGCTGCGAAGTTTTCGCTTAAGTAGAAAATTCGTGTCGCCATCTATGTTAGAATTCATGACTTAAGAAACAGCGCTGCGTGGCTCGCGAGCGCCGTTAAGGCGTTGCGTTTGCTAGTAATGTAAAACAAAACAGTAGGTGGAGCTGGCATAAATTTGTTAGCACCATCTGCAGGTAATTTCTTTGCTGTTTAACTATTTTTAGGTCAAAGCTAGGTGGCACTATTATGTAGTGTGCCATTGACACTAGGTGGCGCTTTAATAAATTGCGCCATCTGTGTGTGTTATTTATTATTAAAACTTTTTTTTAGCACTAGGTGGCACTATAAGGTAATATGCCATTCACACTAGGTGGCGCTTTAATATAATGTGCCATCTATGTGTGCAATTACAGTTGAAGCAGTTCTTATCAGAAAGGATTAGTTTAAAAATCTTTTTCTAGTTGGCGAAGCATTTATAGTCTTTCGTTTTCTATAATTCATATGGTGTGCATATATTAAATTAAACCTTTAAGGTTTATGCTGTTTATTGAAGTTGCCAACTCAGCGCCAAGTAAGATGTTATGGAAGGAGGGGGAAACGGGCGGGTGTAGCAACCGCAAGTTGAGCGGCAAATGAAGCCAAAAGCAGCGAATGTTGTTGACATAACGTAGCGTCAACAGAAACACTGATTTCGCAATTTTTTTTAGCTTTGTTTGTCTCTTCACGCTTTTCTTTTTGTTATTTCACACTTTATGCATGAATTAATATTTAATGCAAAAGGTGGCGGGCACAAAAAAACACAATAACAAGAATGGAAAAAAGGAGAAAAATAGAGAAAAAGTCGCAACTCACTTTAATTTCGCAAATGTCAAAATATGCCAAGCCAAAAGGATGAAGATGTCCTGTAGCAGTAAATAGAAGTTGTCCTAGCTGTGTGCTCCTCGCACTTGTAACAACTTTTTTAATAATCTAAAAATCTTTCTCAATACGTTTGTACTAGTATATCCTCCTCTAACACCCTAAATGCGCCCAAAAAACAAAAATTCATCAATTTCACCCTCGAAGTAGGCAACGTTTTTTTTCCTTTGGCTTGCCCCTTCCTCGTGTTCAAGCGAGTCCTGTTGCTTTGGCATCAAACCAAATTTAAGCACAAAAGCGCTTTTGTTCAGCCTGACTAGAGTTGCTTAGCGCTTTCAAAGGTGGAAGGGGCAGGGGTAGATATCTTGTTATCATACACGAATCGGCTTAAAGTCGTATTCCTCTCCTAAATGAGACGACAACATTCAACATTGATTAAGCATACAATTTAATAACTCTGATCAAGTTAAGCCCAGCTATTTGTTTTAGCACTGGGCTCACGAATGCTATACACTGCCCCGAAAGGCTGCACCCACTCCATAAAGGATGTCATCTGAAAACTCAAGTAAGCCGTATACAGTGCCAGCAGGTAGTAGAAGAGCGACATGCGAAACTCATTGCCGCTCATCGAGACATGAAGGAGTACGCTAAAGAACATGACCAGAAAGAACGTGTAGCAGGTTTTCGCCAGCGCAGTGCACACCACCTAAGGAGCACAAGGAACAGATTAATGCAGGAGCTATTAGGAGGGAACTCGCACTCACATAGGTTTTCACGGTGTAGCAGGGGTGCAGGGCAATGAATGGCAGAGCTGTGTAGACCGCATGGGTAACGAGACTCATGACAGCTCCGTAGGCAGCACTTTTCAGATCGTCGTGGATCAGATGGAGGAGTATCACAATGCTGGCGATCATCTCGCCGGAACTCAGGAACATCACACAGATGAGATCGTGGCTGGCGAACAGCTGCATGCTCAGATATTGCCAGGTGAGCTTATTGATTTCGGTGAATATGGTGTGGAGGCAAAGGGAACAGGCAATGGTGCCACAAACACTGAACCCGCTCAGCCAAAGGACACTCGGTTCGCGCAGCGAATGGAACGAGATGTGGACGAGAAAGGCTGCCAGCCAGCTGCAGATGAGTACGCCCAGCCAGGTGGTCGTATCGGGATAGACTTCGATGCAGAGAATGGGAAAGAACAGGAAGCTAACACACACCACGGGCTTGCACCAGCCATTCATGGGTCGCTTCTTGTCCAGAACTGGTATAATGTTGGCCAGCAGAAAGTACGCGGGTGTCTGTAGGGGCAACCGATTAGATATCGAATTCTATATGGGTTGAGTACTTACGAATATGATGACTATAAATCGAAAACGCTCCTGCATATTGGCACAACCATTTACAGCACCCCACCAGATTTGAAATCTAGTCAAACCCTCGCGGATGGGAGTCGTTCCGACTATCTCCAGTTCGCTGGGCACTTCAGAGTTATCGTAGATATCGTCGATCACTTCGCTGGTTATCATTGCTAGCTTTCTTCGCCTCTTCTGATAGGAGATGAGCACGACCAGGCACAGCACTAAAGTGAGAAAGAATAGAAAGATCCAGGCATTGAAACGCAATAGATGCGAATTGCCAAACGTCAAATTGTACTTCAGATACATTTTGTATTTATGGGATACGACCCAAATGAGATACAACAGTCCCACAATTATGAAGGCCATGTTGTTCCACCAGAGCACACCGGACACACGATAACCATGGTAGCAAAGCAGCATTATGCCCATCACAAAGTAGCGCAGAACATCGCCAATCTTTTTGGCAAACTTCATAGATGCCACAAACGAACTCTCGCTGGGACAACTCAGCCAAAAGGTGAAATATTCCGCCGTAAAGATACAAATGCCATAGTAGGCAAAGCTAAAGGCATAGGGCGATATGGGCACCACTTCCATCAGCCTCATGAAGTTGGGCAGGCAGCTGCGAAAAATAATAAAAACAAGGCTCTAGTCGAGGAATCCCGACTAGACTATAGGCTGAACCCTATACTTGCGTAAAGTATAGTGTGTGTGTGTGTGTGTATAGTGCATACTTTCTTAACTTCAATACGCCATATCTCCAGTGTTTCTCAACCGATTTCAATAAAATTTGTCATTATTTAGTCTAATCTTTCAAACTGCATCAAAAAGTTTTCCAAATTCAAGATTTTGTTGTTATCGATAACATGTTTATATCGAAAACGGAAAGAGTTATCGATAATTTAAAACAAACTTGTACTGCCTAGGGATTAGGCGAGCTTATCTGGAGTCTCTAGCTCTTATAGTCTCCTTTTTACCCATTTTCAATGAGTTCAGGATATAATAATAAAGTAAGTGATTAGGAATATTGGAAACTATACGTACAAGTACTTAACCGTTATGTAGATCATGCTGTACCAAACTATTAGGAGCAGCACGACGACAATTCCATAATAACCACTCCAATTTAGATGAAAAGTGCAGAACAGTAGCTCCAAATAGTCCATATTTACAAGGTTACAATTTGGATTCTCCCGAACGAACAGACACATCTCCTTGCTGCTTGGGTTTATTTCCCTGGGATAGTAACATATGGTCTGATATATGCGAAGTGAGAAAACCTTAAAGTTTATAGATTTCGTTATTGCACTCACTTCATTCAATAGATTAACAAAGGATATGTGTCGCCGCACACGCTGCAGCGTTTCATTGCTTTCTAAACCCTCAAGTTCGAACATTTTTTCAGTTTCTTGACAGAATATTTATTCAGCTATCACGTTTGAAAAGCAATCTCAGAACTGAGTTTGTTTGCTTTAAAAGATATGCTTGTGTATTGACAAATTTTCATTTCTCTCCCTATCTCTCTTGTTCTCTTTTGTGTGTGAACCTGAACAGGATTCGTTGCCCTCGGGTCCTGCATATGCCAAGCGTTGCATTTGCCCCTCCAAACATGGAATGGTAAATGAAAATGTCATGCAACCAATTGGCTGACCCCTGTCCAGGACAAATGGCAATGGGCTCGTGTCGCTTTGTGGTGGTTGCACACACAGAGAACAGAGAGAACAGGCAGAGAGGATATGTTCGTGTGTGTTCCCTCGAGGGGACTAAACCGGTTGGACACACGACTCGGCGAGTTTAGGGGCACGCGCGAGTGCAAATGACCTAAGGTCAGTTTTAATGTTGCGTTAAATTGGACAATGTTCATTTACAAATTGATCGGCTTGTCGTACAGGATGCAGGATAAAGTCATTGAAGTGGTCATTTGACTGCCCAAAACACCGCAGTTGGTGGCGATTGTTGTGACACATGTTTGGGCAAGGGGATAAGTGGACAATTGGACAATGGATGGCTTGGATAATGAAAAACCGGTTACAATTTAAATTGAGTTTGAGCGGTTTTTAGTTTGTGGCCCGCTCCTTAAAGAGTCAGTCGAGCTGGCAAAACAAAGTTGAAGCATCCCCTTAAAGAACCACTGAGACGCGAGCGTTACAAGAACCGTCTAAATATACAAAAGCACCTAAAAAATAGTAAAAAAAAAGAAAAACCTGAAAATGAGAATAGGGTGGGAAATAATGAGAGCTGATACTTGAGAGACGTAACGAAAAAAATCTCTGTAGAAAATTAAATTCTATAATGAAAATGCAAATAAAAAAAAAATACTTAACTTTTTCCTCTCTTTTTTTTCACTCGGTTTTGTTCGCGCGCTTTCTATTTCAGCGCACATTTTATTTGGCGAGTTTTTAGTTTCATTCTATGCTTTTTTCCCTTGCTTGTTGCTAATTAAGGACACGTAAACTGTAAATTTGTTGTTTGTGGCTGTTGTTGGGTTACCTTTTGGCAGCGCCTCTCCAATCTGCGTGACTTAATTGCGAGAACTGAAGCTTTAAAGCTGCTTAAACCGGGAGAAATCAGCGGAAAGCTGATTCGCGCGTATCTTAGTATCTTTAAGATATCACTAGTGAAATACTTTAGGCTTAACTCGACTTGATTTAAGCATCTGCCTCTCGGCAGGTCTTCATTTAATCGCAAAAGTCTCCTGGCAATATAACAAGCACTTACTTAAGCAACCAACTTTTCACATGAGTCTGAGAAGGGGAAGCGTCATATTGTATCTGCAAGATGTGTCTTGTAACTGACGCGTTAACAACACACACACACCCCCACACACACCCCCACACACCCCCACACAAACTGCTGCTGTCTGGAGTTTACACAAATTCTTTTTTATTTTCTGGGTAAAACAGATTTCAGACAAGTAGCTGTACCCACACTCAAGCTCCACTTGCTTGGTATCTCGTGCGCTCGTAAAAGGCGCCTGAGACGCCAAAAAGTATGCAATGGCTTTTTAATCGAGCGAAACATTTATTGCCACATTACGTATACGTAATACGAACTTAACTCGAACGGAAAAAGTTTACCGTTCCTGCCTGGCCTGCCTGCCTGTGTTTACTTTACGTTTGGCAATTTCTTTTTTTTTCTCTTGCAGCTGCAAAAATTGCTCCGAGTTGTTTTACTTGCGATTAACTTATTTCCGTGTGCAAATCTTAAAGCAGATTGAAAAAATAAATATATATGAGGCATTATTTTAGTTACTACAGATTAGTTATGGCTAATAGTTTCATAGTTTCATAGTTTCATAGTTTATTTTTCTAGTTTTCTTTTTGCTTATGAAATACAAATAATTTCCTAATAAAATAAATTACAATTAAAAAAAATGTTGTGTATTAAATGTATATACCAACTACCTATTTAAAACAAATATTAAAAAAAAATCGAGCAAGTAAAAGTTTCGAAAAATATTAAGAAAATATGATGCACAAATATCAATTTTACTGGGTGTAGTTTTCTTTTCATAGTTTTCTTTTTGCTTATGACCTTCCTTAGTTTTGAAATACAAATAATTTCTCAATAAAATAAATTACAACTAAAAATAATTTAGTGTATTAAATGTATATACCAACTACCTATTTAAAACAAATATTAAAAAAAAATCGAGCAAGTAAAAGTTTCGAAAAATATTAAGAAAATATGATGCACAAATATCAATTTTACTGGGTGTAGTTTTCCTTTCATAGTTTTCTTTTTGCTTATGACCTTCCTTAGTTTTGAAATACAAATAATTTCTCAATAAAATAAATTACAACTAAAAATAATTTAGTGTATTAAATGTATATACCAACTACCTATTTAAAACAAATATTAAAAAAAAATCGAGCAAGTAAAAGTTTCGAAAAATATTAAGAAAATATGATGCACAAATATCAATTTTACTGGGTGTAGTTTTCCTTTCATAGTTTTCTTTTTGCTTAGCACAAATTCTATTTGTTGGAATGTATCGCATTACCCATTTGCACAAATGCCTGTGTCTGCCTCAAGACAAACAAACTTAATCAAATCTGTTGAGCAGCAACCGCAGCCCCAACTCAACTCTCAGCTTCAACTTCAACTCGAGTCGACTGGAGTCGACTCCACTTCAATCTTTGTCTGACAAATGTCGCCTGGAGAAACACGAAGTCTTTTTGTAGTTTTTTGGAGGCATGCATCTTGCAGATGCTGCACATGCTTCAGTGGGTGACCACAAGCCTTGGGTTCGTATCCTGCCCCAACCTGTGGCAAGTTATGCCTGGCATGCAGTCGCAAAAAAATAAAGTGTCTAAGAAAATATTATTATTATTGCTGACTCTACACATAACAATAATATATCCCACAGAGCCGCATATCAGTGCTCTGACAGCCCATCCGACTCAAGCAGGACATTGAAATAAGGATATTTTTGGTATAGTTGAGGGCACGACCGCAAATCAAACTCGTTGCAAAAGTTTTTGGGACGACAGCAACGTTCGGCAACATGTGATAAGTTTATTGTCCTGCCGCATGACGCACACACACACACACACACACACACACTCACACTCGTTCCTCTTGTATCCTTGCTGGCTAAAAAAGGACTCTAAAAGTATCGCATTTCATAACAAGACAGAAATATGCTTTCTTGGTCTATAAATTAAGTTGTCTCGCCCACAAATATTAATTGCCTAATTAGCATATGCGACTGACATGACACACAGGACTCCCAGGACCCTTTTTGCCACACACAATAGCCTTATGTTTTCAGTTTTTCTTCTTGCTAGCCGTTATCCTGCCAAGTCTCTTACATATTGTCCAAAAGGACACGTGACTTTGTTTGCTTTCTGAATACACCTAGCCATAAGCAAGGAAAATAAACTTAAACACACGCATCATTCATTCCGAATTTCAGATATGTTCCCAAAGATACCTATTAGAATCTTGTATGTCATGTAAATCTAAGACATGTTTCTTTAATCTCCTTCGTTTTCCTTTCACTATTCAATGCCAAGTTCATTTGCTTCGCATCAAGCAGCATATCCTTTGGGCGACCCTTTATGCCAGCTTCGTTTTGTTCTAATTAAAAAAGTACACATGCTGGCAAAAGTAAACCTAAAACTCGCTGTCGTAATTGAGGGTTGTTATATGTGTTGTATGTGCCTTAATTGTTGTTGTTTCTTGTTCCTTGTTCGTTTGTTCTTTCTGACGAGTTTTTCATATACAAATTTTTGGGGGCTTTTTTTTGTTTTTGCCGAATGCTGAAAATGTAGGCCATCGATTTTTATGCTGTTTGTCTTAAATTTATGCTTTTAATAAGTGGATGAGGACTTGTGGCGAGCACTTTAAGGTGGACATACGGCAGGTCCTTTCCTTTGCCTATAAAGTAACTTTAGTATCAGCTCATTTGAATCAATTATCAGCAGTCCCTAGTTCCCACTTCTGGCACAATAATCAGCTCATTATGAGCCTGTTCATTTTGTATTTGCCTGTGGCAAAAACAAATATTTTTCTTGTTTTTCTGTACTCTCATGTGGCAAAAAAGTTTTGGCGAAAAGGAAAGAAAGATGCGAAAAAAGTTTTGTAAATATGTAACATAAATATTTTGGCTGCCTGCTACGTATGAGGCAAGCAGCTGCTGCAAGGATGTGTTTCCCTTATCCAAGGGGGGGCCTTGGCAAGTGCACTTGTAACAATTTCATTAACTGCAAACGAAGCTCAAGATGCTTGCCAAGAGGATGATGTGATGAAGGATGCGTTTTAATTGCAGGCAGACAAAGTCCATTGAAAGCGCCGGATGAGCCGAAGGAAACCGCAAGATAACAATCCATTAACTTTTTGCCACTCAACTTGGGCTACAAAAAAACTAAGAGCCAAGTCGAGTTCTCTCCACTGCTCCTCCCCCCTCTAGCGTTGCACCTAAGGCAGTTGCTTTGCATATTAAAGAGGGGATTCCCATTTTTTTCTTTCATTCTTTTCGGGCCATCGTACAGCTGCGCTGTGGTTCAGCTCTTCAGCCGTCAACCACAAGCCGTGCAAGTTGTAAAGGATAAGCAAGGATACACACTCACACACACACTCAAATCACATTCATATTTAGTTGCTGCTTGTTTTTTAAGCACTCAGGGCAAAGCAAGTTTTTCCACATTTAAATGCAATTCTTTATTCTTTACATTTTATTCCGGGCAGTCAACAAGGGCTGAATTCTGTGGCTTAAAGTTGCCTGCGGAGCTATGACTATATATATAGTATATCTGTACTTAACTTCACCGATTTTCTAGAACAGTTTAACGCTGCATTCAAGTTGGAAAAGTTATTCCATTGACATATCGTTTCATCGTAAAGAAATCCATATAACTAATTGTTGATAAATTTAATGCTCATCATTTCTTTTCCAAATCGTCATCTGTTGGTCTCATCTACTATAACTGAAAAGAAGAAGCAGAGAAGCAACCCGTTGAACCCTTTTTTCCTGCGCTTAACATATTTAAATGGGCAAACAGCTGTTTTAGGATATTATTGCTGTGAGTCGAAAGGATCAGTGAGCATGAATATTTGAATATTTGATGGCTGCAAGCAACGCGATCTTTTGAAAAAAGGATAACAGCATATGTAAATGCCAGTCACCCCCTTCTCCACAGTCGATCCTTGAGCCCGACCGGATGCTGTGTGCGTGCCTGGAAATGAAAAGTGAAATTGAATTTTGAGTTTGAAGGAAAAACTTGCCCTGCTCTCAAATATTCGATAAAGCGATAAGTTTGTAATAAAACTTTCGACACGAACACACTCACACACACATGTCCTTGACCACAGGAGATTAGTGCGTGTTAGTTTTGAGACGAAGGTCTCAAGCAAAAACCCTTTTGGCAACAATTTGCATTGGGGCGTGATTAATGAAGTGTTGACCAAATCAAAATTAATGCCAAACTTGTGCCCTTTGCCGATAAGACGAAAGTCAAAGGCAGCATGTGTAGGAATCGTATTGGGGGAGCTTTGGGGGTTGGGGATGGGTCAGCTTACAAACAACAACATGTGCTAAGTGGCATGTGGTCAGAATGGGACTCGAATGTGTCCCGGTCAAGAATACTATAGTTTCAATTTACGCCTTATGAGCACAAACACATTCATCACACACAGTCAAAAATATGTCCACCCCAACCCTCTATCGGACTTGCAGCTGTTTAGTGCAACCCTTTTTGAGGCCAAAATGGGTTAACTGTCCGGAGCCGGAGCTGTGTCCGGTTTTGGAATAATTAATCACAGGCTCACATGCGATTTGTAAAGTTAATTGCCGTGGCGAAAGCGCACGTCGAGAAAGGGTTTCCTACCATGTCCATGTCGCTGTGGGAGGAGGGTAGGTGGAAGGTGTTCCATGCTTAAGTGCTTCGCTCTGTCCCGCTCTGCATGTCTTCAATTACTGACAGTTTAGCACATATTCCAATTTAAAGCTACTGCTGTTTGCTGCCCTTAACCTATGCATTTATTATTCATGCCCCCTTTGTGGTGGGGCATCTGCAGCATCCTTGACTTGACTGCAATGTTTGCTGACACTTTGCTCAAACTGTGTGTGCCTCACTGCCGGGCTGAAGTCATTCAGTTATCCTTATGCCTGACTGGATAGTAACAGTAGTGCGTCCTTTGAAGTGTTTCCTCGCTTGACAAAAATGCCATGAAAAATTCATGCCAGCCACCGCAGCAAGGTGCTTACCTAGACGAACAAACACAGACAGCAACGGATGATAATAATAGTCCAAGTAGAAGTCGTACTGGTAGTTGAGGTCCTTAAGCTAACACATGCACAATGCAACGGCAACGGCAAGGAAGTCTCATAATGTTCGCAAGTTATTATTGAGACTATTCGTTTCATTAAATTTAACACATAAATTGCATAAAGAATTTGCAACATTTCAAGCCATTTAAATCGCAGACAAGGACCAAACTACAAAACATAAATCAAACTTCAAAACCTTGCCCAACACTGCTTTAAAGTGGAACACAAAAACAAAGTTCACAAGTCATTTATTGATTTTGTTATTTTAGTCACAAAAACTTTGTCAACTATTTTTGCAAATGGGTTTTGGGGAGCAGCACAAGAACAGAAACAGAACCGGAAACAACAACAAGAGAAACAGGAACAGGACGTTGCCTGAAGGCATGACAATTCACAACATGTGTGGGAATTAGTTTTCACTTTTAATTTGATTTTGAAAATAGTTTTGGCACGGAAGTTCGTTCGAGAGATTGTCGTTGAAACCCTCAAGGGATACGAATGTGATATGACTTGTGATTCTGTTGTAACTTGAATATTTAAGAACTAGATGAGTCCAGCAGCTATTAAAGGACACCCTTTAATAACAGAGTATTACTTTGATCGTAAAATCAACTATATTGTTGCAATTAGGCACAGTAAAAGCTTAGTTAGTATTATAATAATTACTTAATTTCGCTCATTAAACTTACACTTTTATGGGGCAACACGCAAGCAGGAACAATAAAGGAAAATGAGAGAAGAATTTTCACACGAATATTCCATAAATTAATCAAAAATATTGTTTGCCAGTTTGGACAGTTAAGAGTTGACCGATCCACCCTCACATCCACACGCGACAATTGACCCTTTTGTTAATTAAATTTCAAACAATGAAAGGACATTACGTGTATGCTTACTTTCACTGTGTATCCTTCATGATATGCAAACAAGGCAACAAATTGTTTGCGCAGCTAATAGGGAAAGTATATATATCCTTTGCGTAGTAGTATCGCGCTTGTCCATGTAGATATATCAGGCCAGATAGTGTCAAGGTAAATTTCAACTAGGACCAACAACAACAACAGCAATTGCCCATAAATTTTGTGCACTATTTTGGGTTTTTCCCAACAAAAAAAATACAAAAAGGGTTGACGTTGACAGGACGACGAGCCGCTTCGGCAAATCCTTAGCCAACCCACTCCAACCCGCCCCCCTCCTTACAGAGAGAGAGCCTGCATATGATGTTTATCCAGTGTGGCTGACTATTAGCCCACATAAATTATTAACGCGCCGCATTCTCGATGTGCATGTAGTTTATTAGCACTTGAGAGACTTGCGTGTCCTTTGCTGGTCTTTGTGTCCTTGTGGTGTCCTTTGCATGTCGGAAAATTACCCATTCTCACTCTTGTGCAGCTGTATTTGTATTAATTTACATACGACACGCATTCTCGCACTTTGTACCTCGAAGTCTGGCTTCAAGTTTATGATATATGCGTGTGTCCCCAAAAAAAAAGGAATGGATGTTGATGATCGGACAACAAATAGTTAGCTAATGGCGCATCAATTTATACTGCCCTCCAGAACTCAATTAAATAAAATACTTAAAGGAACATAAAAGAAGATAAATGTACAACTGCAGTCAATAAAAACTGCCGCAGCGCCAGAGTATGAAATAATATTATCGAGATAAGTTCTTGCTGGCACCAAAATGATATCAACGCTTTAATGTTGTGGCTGGCAGCTGCAGGAGCGAGGCCCAAATCAAATCAACGGCCACAGGAAAATAAGAGGAAAAAAATATATATATAGCACGCCGACATTAACGAGGAAGGACGTTGACCAAGTAATAGAAGCAGCTGGAACGAAGGACAACGCTAGTCAATAATTCAGCTTATCACCGGCGGATATTGGAATGGAAAACCCAAAGGACAACACATCCGGAGCGCCGCGAGCTCACATCAATAAAAGCACATTTGAATGACGACCAAGCATCCTTCCCCCAAGCCCCAACCCACTATTGAGAAGGTGTTCATGTTTATCAAAGGAAGCTGGGGGAAGCGGAGTGGGCTGAGTGTCGTGTCCACTTGTGGCAGCATCTCAAGCAACACTTTTCAAGTGAAGAAAACCTCGCACGCATACTTCAAGTTGAAAACTTTCCACGGACTCCTTCGAGGGTTGTCTTCGCTTTGAACTTTGAATTTGACTTTGGGACTGCGCTAAATCGCATATTGCAGTTATTTTTTTTTCTTGTTTGTTGTCAACCCTCCAAAAAAATTGCTCGTGGACTCTATTTAAATTGTAAAAGCCGTAAAAAAAAGCTAAACAAACCGAACGAAGCCCCTTCCAAGTATTTGTTCACGTTCAGTTCGATCTGTATTTGAGTTGTTTTTTATTTCGCTGAAGCATCCTTTAAAGTGCCACGATGCTGCTTGCTTGTAAATATTTTCCCCGAGCAAACTTTTCTATGCTCGAAGACAGGGAAAATGTCAAGCTAAACGAAATTCGATTTTAAATTCTGATTCACTTTAATATATGGTGCAGAATAGTTAAAAAACTTATCGAATCTTAAAACTAAAAAGGTATTATCGAATCAAGCGTCAGTTTCTGCTTCTCTCAGCTCCCCAAAGTTCAATGACTTGCTCGCATTAAATGAACTTTTTTGCATTGAGTGCATATTAAAATAGAAGCTAAATCTGCTTATTTAATGGTTGAGTCGTACAAATTGCTGGCAATAACTTTTAGAACACACAATATTCGCTTCATTCTCATACTTAAAGAGAAAATAAATGGCTGGAGTGTTTGAGTATCGGTGCGAATCAGTCAAAGGTCGTTAATTTTTAAAATGCGCATATAAATTTCTTTCTGAACAATCAAATAAAGCTCTCTCATATTTTGTGCTTTTGGGACAGCAAATGGCGTGAATTGCTCAGTCGTGAAATAAACAAAAATAGTAATAAACAATTTACCAAAGTGCTATGAAGATGGCGTCAAAAAACAAAAACAAAAAGAATCCCTCTTCGTTTGCCAACCCTTCTTAAAACTGTCCACCCTCTGATATAGCTCATATGCATATAGTACTTCCCCAAAAAAAGTGAACAACATAAATTTTGCTACAAAAGTTATCTCTATATGTCATGGTATAGGGGTTGCCCAGCATTCGCATCTGGAACTCCCGCGTAACATGTTCAGTGTTCGCCATTTTCGTTTACGTTCCATAAATTTCATGTCAAGTATTTATAAATCAAATAAAGCACTCCTGCCCAGAGCCCATCACTATATTTTATGTTCGGCTGAAGTTCTGTTTATTTCCGCATCCGCTTTACAAGTATTCTCCATTAATAAAGTGCATTTTTTGCTTGCTTTCGCATAACATGCCAACAAATATTTAAAATTGAGAATTATTACTGATTTTAGGGCAATAACTCAAATATGTTTTCGAGTCGAATGCTTCAACAAAAAAGAAATATATAATCGTAAACAAATTTGTTTTTCTTTCGCTAGTATATGTTAAGCCCATGCTGATCCCTCCCACATTTCTTTTAGTACCACACGTGGCACGGCTCTAAGACTCTATCTATATCTATCTATAAAAATTGCATTTGTTCGCTATGAGTTTCAGTTGTCGAAGTTTCGTAGTTTGAACTTTCTTCTATAGATTGTAAAGACTTTCATGATATGTATTAATATTAAGGCAGTTTGTTTAGTTTCTAATCAAGATGAGTTCTGTAAGCAGTGCGATCTTGTCTTTTGTGATAATTGCAACACTTTCTGCTCCACTTTCATAACAATGGGAACAGCCAACCCTAGCCCCTTCTGATTTGAGCATTATGGAAGTACCAGATGTAACACCTACGGCAGACCAAGAAACACCGAGTAATAGTACTGGTCGATCATTGGCTAGCGAGTTAAGTGTTGTATTGGGTTTTAAAGGAGATGCAATTCTTAAAATGTTGTTGTTCTCATAAAATGTGTAGACCTGAAATAAAATGCTGAACTTTAAGTTCAAATTCCAATATTTATTACTTTTTGCTTACACGCTGCTATAAAGAACTGTTGTAGCAAATCTTAGAGCGGCAGTTTTCAACGTAATATCACTGTGTAAGGTCTTCGAACATGACAAGACGATTGGCTGTAAGTGTGTGCTTCGAAAACTATTTCAAACGATTACTTGAATGCAAAGATCATTTCATAGATTATACTTCTGTCACTGCTGTTGCTTTGTGATACTTCCAATGCGGATCTCGACACAGCCTTTGAGCAAATTAATCGCACAGTGATTGCCATCGGAACAATCCTAACGACACCAGTTCGTACAGTCGGTGCTTTTTTGGGAGTTTACAATCCGCTTGATGGTCCACGAGGCAAAGCTGTTACGTCCCAGGTTAGCGACGGCAGTGATCTGATCACGATTATAAAGCAGCCCCAAACGCCAATAGGCTCACAAACCGTCAACACTAACGCGCTGGGTCTTTTCGGGATTCCCGAAGCAATTAAAACTCAACTAACTAAGGTGCCATCAGTAGCCAGCAAAATTCCTACCGCCGTAGCTGAGGGTGTAGTTAACGGTTTAACTGGTGGATTGTCCAAAGCCTTATTGGGTCCATTGTCAGTTGTGAGTCGGCGGTAGTTCACTGACCATAAGGACTTCTTTTGTTCAATAGAGGAACCTTCAGCTGGAGTTTGTTGTAATAAATGTATTTATATGTAAAATGCTTACTTGAAAATGTCTGACACGTATTATTTAATGTGTATGTAACTGATTGACAGTAGTTGTGAGCCATATATAGTAAATATGCTCTAAGGGGCATGGGTCAAACGTGTATCTTGAAAACGTCATGCACAAATTGTTATTCACAAGTTGTGTCATTAAATCTTGCACTTAATTTAAGTTTAGCTGAGCTCCTAAGCCGTATGGCTATTTATAATACTAGTCGTTGAGTTCGAAGCATCAGTTGCTATAACAATTTCAGTCATGAAGCGACTTTTGTTAAGTCACCGTTGAAGTTAAGTTCGATTTGTATAAATACTGAACTTCTTTACGGCTGACAGATTCTTGGCTTTGTACTGCTTTTAATCCTGGGCACAGCTCAGGCCAGTGTGGACCGTATACTGCGAATGTTGGGTCTGAGGTCTCCATCACAGCGAACAGTCATGATTGCTCCACATCCGTATCAATACATGAGTCCTTCATGGCTCCGCCAATGAAGCCCATGAATTAGTGTATGTATACCAATAAAAGTACATACATGAAAACATTCGACTCGTATTATTCTCTTCGACATTAAACAACTTCCAAAATCAATGATATGTTCCTCTTCCTTTGAAGTTAAGTTTATGAGATTCTATTTTCTTTCTACTTTGTCTACCTGTTCAGTTTTAGGCTCAAAGGTTACAAGCATTAACTCAATGCCATATTAACCCTATGACGATCCGCTTGGAACGGTTTCGGATTTACATACTTAAAAAAACTCATTAAACATATGGCTATATATAATGTTAGCCGTTGAATGTGAGGCATCAGTTGTAATAATACGTTCAGTCATGAAGCGACTTATGGTAAAATAAACTTGATTTCCTTGGGAAGTACTTATCATCATCTTTATTCCTGACAGATCCTTCTGTTTGCGCTGCTTCTGTTCCTGGGCACGGCTGAGGCCAACATTCCAGTTTTACTACGCTGGATCGGATTGCTACCTAAGGAAGCGCCAATTGTGATCGCAGCTCCTCCAATGCCTCCACCTTCGCGAATCCCCCATTAACGGTTTGAAACTGCCTGGCGGCTGCCCGTAAGAAAGTCAGGGAATGAATCGGTTAGGTTATTATTGTAATCTAATGCATATGCCTACTCTTTTGTATTGTATCAAATACAATTTGGTTTTGCATATGAAAAGCATTTGCCATTTTGTGGCCAGATTATGGCGTCAGTTGTGCCAAATGGCAAGAAGCAAGGGTTAAGGCTATCAGTTTTGTCCGAGTGAAAGCCATCATATTCATTTCGGCCAAGCAACAATGAGTTTTAACTGCAAATAAAGGCTTCAGTTGCCCAGCTTGAATACCTAATGACAGCCTCCCCCCCCACTCACCTTCGATCCCCTGCTCCTTGTGGCTCCGGCTGTTTGTGATAAGATGACACAAAATGTGTATAAAAATTGACACATAAAATTTAAGTTGGGCTGCCCGGTCGCCATTTTACTTTCGCCCACAAACCGCCAACACGCGCACACAGCCTCATACACATCCTTTTCCCCCTTTTCTCCATCTCTCTCTCTCTCTCTCTGCCTTTCGCAGCTTTGTTCACTCACTTCGTTAGCTATGTAAATGACTTTGTTTGTTTTTTCATTGTTGTGTCGTCTTTTGCCAAGTGTTTGCCGCTCCAAAGATAATGCTTTCGACAAGCTGGCAACGCTGTTATCGCACACACACACACACACACACACGTACACGTTCGACTCACGCATGTTGAACGCTTGCTTGTGCGTAAGCACAGATTTTTAACCCTTTCGGCCAAGCGAAACGCACCCCGAAAATCGAAAGAACTTTGCGCTGTCGCTTATTTACTTAACTTTCTATGTGTTTCTCCACACACACACACACACACACACACACACACGCACACATGTACATATACTTACAAAAGAGGGGAAATTTTCACGCACATCACGCATGAAAGTCGCGTTTCATCCTGTACATAAAATGTGCTATGTAAACGCTCTGCTTATACATACATATATCTGTGTTTGTGTGTGTATTCGCTTGTGCGTATCCTTTCGCTTTTCAGCCAGTTCGAAGTATGTGTGTGTGTTGTTGTTTCACTCCCGAAAGATTTTTCGTCACAGATATCTTATGAAAAATTGTTCACATTTTTTGAGCCAACAAATTGCGCGTCATCTGCCCGAAGTAGAAATAGAAGTAGCAGTAGTCGGATATATTTTTTTTTTGGCCTGTTCGATAAGTTTAATTAATGCCACAGTTATTTGTTATGGGCCCAGCATTTTTGGGCCTATGTAAATAATATGCGCTAATGATATCAATAAATTTGTTACGAAATATTCATAAAAAATAACGACACGAAAGCGGCAAAGAGAATGCAGTGATAAAATACAACACAGAATGGAGTGAAAGGATTCCTAACAAGGTAAAAGTTGTGGGCAATATTCAAATGGGATTTGTAGAAAAGATTATCATACAATCATGTGGTAGTTATTATTTTAGATGTATGTAAACTCTTCTATTCATTGGGTGAAAAAGTATATTCACAAGCAAAGAACTTTTCGTTAATGAATCAGTTTTCCTTTTCACATCATTCCGCTGTCTGGCACTCGGACTACTATTGAGTTCGCAGCTTGCCCCCTGCTCGCAGTGTGTAGAAATTTAAAAGAAATTATACCCCAAGGACAATGTCTCTATGCCTATGTATGTATCTTCACTGTGCTCAGCTGCTGCTGCTGCTGCTACTCTTGGATATTTTCTTGTATTTTTCTATATTCCACTTTGATTAACATTCGTCGTCGTCGTCGTTGTTGTTGTTGGCGTCTCCAGCGACGACCATGTTTTTAATTACTTTTGGGGGTAGTTTGGAAAATTTACTTTCGCTTGCCAGACAGAAAGTCCAGATAAAAGAGAAAGCTTTGCAGAACTTTAAGTAATGTAAAATACACTTTATACACAAAAAATCGTATTTATTTTCTTTAGCATATGTTTACTCAATCATAATCCTGTATGCTAACACACCTTCTGACCACATCCCTTGAGGCACACCTTATTCAATTACAGCTTGTGTAATCGAATGATTGAGTAAGCCACATATAATATCAAAATCGTGTATGTGTGGCCCAGGGGCTCACTTTGGCCACTTGACCAGGAACACTTCAATTTCGTATCTTCCTTCTTTTTTTTCCCCCTGTTTGTTTGGCTGACCACAACAAACCGGAACATAACATAATTGACCTCAGGGAACAGGAAAAAAAAAGGTATCACTGCAAATCGCATCAAGTGACCAAAGCGAAAAAGTGAACCTTAAGTAATTTATATCTCTCTGTGTATCTGTTGCGCCGGGCAACACAAGCACACATACAAAATAAGGGTCGGGGGGTCAGTTGCTGGTCAGTTTACTGCCCCTATGTTTTTTTTTCCCTGTTCGAGTTTCCCTTGTCCGTGTCGTGTTGGTCAGTTGGTCGACTCATTGTGTTTGTTGTCATGTCTTTCATTTGCTTGTTGTTGTCGCGTGTGTGTGCAAACAAATCAATTACTGAACGCTAAATGCACTCAAATTTGAATTTTAAATTAGCCGCCCCGTCGGGGTTTTTATTTAATGGTCAGCTCCGCTGTTGTTGTTCACACCTCATACATATATGGTCTTCTTGTCTGTTGTCCGAAGGGGTCAATGTGTTTAACGGCAACTTAAGTGGCCTTTGAATAGCTTAATGGCCAATGACCATAAGCGAACACTGTGGCTTAACAATATAATTGACGCCTTTGTTATGATTGGGCATATGGGAAAAATCTGTAAACATACGAAGTATATGTGAATTGAAATCGTAATGGGTTAAAGTCCGCGAGTGTTGATATTAATTTCTAAATATTTAAGAAGCTTAACATATAGTAGAATATAGCAAAAATAACATAATCAAAAAGGGAAACATTGAAAATTTATGTTTTGATACATAAAACTTGAGCTAATTATAGAGCTAATGTTTATATTAACTTCTAGATATTTAAGAAGATTAAAATATAGTAGAATATAGATTATTTCTAATAAAATGGGAAACATTGAAAATTGATGTTTTCATACATAAAACTTGAGCTAGTTATAGAGCTAATAAAAAAGTCCTTTCTAGTCCTGTTAGGAAGTATATGTGAATTGAAATCGTAATGGGTTAAAGTCCACGAGTGTTGATATTAATTTCTAGATATTTAAGAAGCTTAAAATATAATAGAATATAGAAATAATAAGATAATCAAAAGGGATGCATTGAAAATTGATGTTTTCATTGAGCTAATTATAGAGCTAATAGAAAAGTCCTTTCCAGTCCTTTAGGAAGTATATATGAATTGAAATCGTAATGGGTTAAAGTCCACATAATTCCATATTAATTTCTAGATATTGAAGAAGCTTAAAATAAAGTAGAATATAGCACAAATAAGATAATCAAATGGGGAAACCTTGAAAATCTATGTTTTCATACATAAAACTTGAGCTAATTATAGAGCTAATAAAAAGGTCCTTTCTAGTACTGTTCTAAGCACTCCTTTTAAACATCTCTTACACCATCATTGGCTCTCTTTCAATTGCAGTAGACCACAAGTGTTTTAACATTGCATTTCATGCCTTCCATATTCATTTCTTCTGCATCCTTTGTGCAATTGCACTCCCCCGCTCCCTGCCCCCCTGCCAACACACACACACTGAGCACTTGCACTTGAATGCAGCCTTGATTTGAGGCCGTCAAGTGCGAAATAATACTTTGCGGCCCAGCTCTCCTGTGTGTGTGTGTGTGTGTGTGTGGATTGCATCGTTGTTCTCGTCCTAAATAGTCCTTTATTACAGTCAACTGCGAGTCAAACGAAGTGCATCAGCAACAGCAGCAGCTCGACGTGTTGCTGCATATGGCAAAAAGGACACGTCCCATTCTACGGCATGTGCTTTAGACGACTGCAGTTGCACATGCAGCATGCAACCGGTTGCATTATCCTTTAGAATTCTGAATGCGCTTTGTGTTTTATTCTGCACTTGAATGGAGCGACTAAGGTGAGGGAGGCAGGCACAACAGGATGCGGATGCGCTGGCTGGGGGAGTGTGAGGGGAGTTGCTGGCGGAAGTTGTTGTTCGCTTTTGAACTTGAACATCACACGTCGCACCTTTTGCAGTTTTCACACTTCTGAAGCGGCGCATCAGGTGGCCTCTTGTGGCCTTGGAGTTAGGGTTATTGCCATGCGAGTGATTTGGCAGCCAAGTGCCGCAGAACAAAAGGGGAGATGCCATCAAGCGTTTCACATGTTTTTAATAAATTAACAATGACGAGAATGTGATAATAAATATTACAGTTAAGAGGGAGTAGAAGTGTTGTGGGAATGGAAAGGATGGGAGTATTAGGGTTTTGGGTCTAGGAAGTATTGCTAGCTCCGGTTGATTAGCTAATCATCTTCTCGGCAAGACTGCGCACAACATTCTCATCGTAGTCCTCGATCTCATCCTCGATTTCCTCAATATCCACATCGTTGGGCCGCATCGGAAAACCTTGCTCGGGTGGGACGATCTTAACGCCGTGATCACCAAACAATAGACAATCAAAGTTGCTGGAAAAGAAAGGTAGAGAAACCAATCAGTATGATATTTGAATGCCAAGTTGAACTAGTTTACCGTTCGAAGAGGTCGAATCCTTGGAATTCGCCCGACATATACATGCAGACATGCATATTGCGACCGACAAACCAAATGTCATGGAACTGAATGCAGGCACGAGCAAAGTTGAAGCGTGGCGGCCTAAAGCAAAAGGGTGGCGGGTTCTGGCCCGAGACCTTGCGACGGAACCAAATATTATTGTTGACCCGCATGCGCAGCTCAAAGGAGAACTCCTCGGGCCGGTAGGCGACCTCAGTGCAACTGTTCATGCCAATCACAGCAAGGAAACCTAAACAGCAAACAGTTCAGAACAGGTTTCACATCAAGTGGGAAAAGAGGAAAACACATACCTGCACAACATTTGCATAGACCCGTATCACAAGTACAGGGTATACGACTGACCAGATTGTTGGTCAGATTTGTTAGACCCAATTGTCTGGATTCTTCCTCAAGGGCCAGCTGATTGAGTCGATGATTCAATAATCCCAGCTGCAACGCCGCATCATAAGCTAAATCCTCAGCAGGTGGCTGCAGTGGCACTGTGTATTCATGAATATAAGTCGAGTGTGCGTGATGAGTGTATAGAATGTGAATGCTTGTGAATATGTACAGGAAGTGTTATGAACTTCGAGTCCTCGTTCCCAATTAAACAATCTTCTGAAAAAAAAGCAAACACTTCTTTGACCAAACGAGATTAGTAGCTCAAGTTATCTTTGCGAAACAACAACTTAAACACGAAACAAAAAACAACAACATATAAACAATGCTTAATCATCTGATGCGAACTTCCGCATCTTAAATAGTTCCGCATAAGAGCGAGACTGACGTAGCCGGCAATCGTCTTGGGCAATAAGAAAAGCTGAAGCTTAAGCGGCTTCAAACAGTTTCAACTATTAACCTTGACTGCCGCTGAGACGACTTGTGACTACTTTTGATGTCAATGAGAGCTACCAATAGTTTTAACAACGAATCGAATCGAATTGAATCGTTAGCGCTGTCTTCGTGGTCAAGATCATGGACAAGAGCGTAAGACACAATGCGAGAGAGGCCGAGAGTGTGTGCGAGAGAGGATGAGAAAAACTGGTAAAGCATCTGACAGATTACACTCTCAACAGCTAACACTCTCACTCTCTTTGAGTAGCTTATTGCAGCTGCTCGACTGGCAGATACCACATACAAAGCATTAAGAATGCTTTGCATGGCTCGAGCTCCATATGCTAATTAGTTGAGACCACAAGCAGACAATGCTTCAAGCGACCTTCAAGTGCGTCGAGAACGTGGACAGGCGATTAATGTTGGGCTGTGAACTAACCAAAACCAAACCATAAACCAACCTGCCATTCGCATTGGCTTTTGTCTTAACATACAAATTGTATTGTGTGTAGATGCAGTTGCTCGTCTATTTATAGTGGTAGCACATTGGCATTGGCTTAGACGTCACGTCTCGCACTGTAACTTGTTATGGCCCTTGCACGAGCTCAGCTTGATTATTGTATAATGTTTAATTGGCGCCGTGTGCTGTCTCTTATGTTTTTAATGATCGCAACGGCATTTTACAGCCCTGATCGTAGATTGTCTATTGTTTTTTTTTATTTTTTTTTAGCGAATTTAACAAGGTTAGAATAATTAACTAAAAATTGTTGGATTAGTTATGGTTAGTTTTTAGTCAGTTCTTAAACATATTGGTTATTGGTATTCGAAGCATATTTACAGTATGTTTCCACAAATATTTACACTTAAAAAATATAAATAAAACACCATCACATATATCGAAATTTTTTGTTTTACATATTTTATTATATTTTGGCTCGAAAAAAACGTTTGTATCACAAAGAGAGCGCAGGTACGATTAAATTAAAACTAACTAAACAATCCCAAAAATAAGCCGATCACATTTTTGAACTTAATTAACAGTCTTAGTTTATAGTATGTACAAGTTTGAGTTACAATAATAATATTTACATATTCTTAAAAGAAAAATTCGTTAGGATCTTTTATGCAGAAGTCAACTATTTAAGGCATACATGGGCAAATCGATAGAAAACTGGCATTGCAAATGGATTAATAAAGTTAACAATCAAATAATAGAAATACGACATAAAATAGGAGTTCTTTGTACTACCGGTATCCGATTTAGAGACGGCCAACAGAGACGCCACACACAAGAGGTAGAAGAACAGACGAGAATGAGAACTGGCTCCGGGCATTTTAAAGCTGGTTCTCTGGTCGTTAATGTTGTTGAGGAACTCTTGAAGGTTGTTGTTTTGTTTTGTTGATTTTCTTGATTTTGCACGCTTTGTTTGTGTGTTTTTCGTTTTAAGATAAGAGTCTTTTGTTTTTCTTGAGAGTTTTTTGTTTTTCTTTTTCAATCGTAGGCTTATAAAACTCCACTTTGCACGCAACTTTCGCTTTCACGCCAACATCAAATAGCCGCCCGAAAGTGTTTTGTTTTGAGCCGAGTTTAATTCACTTTTAGTTTTAGTTCGTTCATATATACATATAAATCAGCAAAGTCTCTTCACACTCTTGAGGCGGCAAACAGCTCCAAGCTCCGAACGTGCTAATGGCTAAAATACAACTGGCCAAGAAACGGTAGCGCATGCGCATGCTAAGTGCCAGCCAGCCAGCCAGACCAAAGTCAGACGAGCTTGAGCGGTGTGTGTTTGTGTGTGGTGGGTGGGTGCGGGGAGGGGGGAGAACTGAAGCAAGGGGGGCCTGGCAGTAAAGTCGCCTCAATTTTTTGGGATTGACAGTTTTATGCTTGTCTGTCTCTGACTGACTCTGAATATATTTTGTTAAGCGAGCTCAAAACCAGTATTTTGTTGCTTGTTGTTGATGTGGAATGTTTTTAGGTTTTTTGGCCTCAGTGTTATAATTTCTCTCGCGCCAGTTCGACTCTCACTTTTCACCCGACTCACATCGTATATTTAATCAACTTGTCACCTTAAATGGTCTGTGCCACCTTGCGGCATCTTCAAGAGTGAGTGCCACAGCGTCACAGACACCTCTACTACATTATCGCATGCCTTTAAGATTTGAGTTTCACAGTTAATCACTTGGTTTATTTGCTTTGAGATTCTACAATTCGCTGTCTCTTCTTTTCGCAGTTATTGCCAACTGGTTCTACGCTTTTTTTCAGAAAGTACTGAAAGTTGTTCACAGTTTGTAGGTGAAATTGAAGTGAGATTTTTATTTATTTGTTCGTTCAGTTAAAGCGATTGGCAATTAATATGTTAAATACTTTTGGTTTCTTAGCCGGCGGCTATACTTGCAAAACCTGATTACTGTTATTTCTGTTCTACTTACAATCATTAAAACTGTCCAGTCATCGGATTGGATATTGATTGGATTATTCATTTTCGAAACAGGTTTGGGCAGAATGAATGCAAAAGACATTAAGCTGATTCTGTTTTGGTTTCAAAGATTCGCAGCAGCAACAAACTTCTGCTTTATATGTCAACAAGGCAATCAAACACAGCCAAATCTAAGAATTTTCGCTACATGCTTGGCATTGAGATAGCCAATTCAACATTTGAAAGTTTAAGGAAATATTTCTGACCAGCAAAATTCCATAGTTCAACATTTATCTGCTTGAAAGTTTAAGGAAACATTTGTTGTTAGTAAAATTCTATAATTCTCGTGTCTTTCATCAATAACTTCAGCTTTTTTATTATCATACAAAACTCTGAAAGCTTCGATTTGCTTTGAGAACTATGGCCTTTAGTCCGATTATGCGGAATAACAGTATACAACAGTTATGCATAAATTAATCGAGTCTACAAAGTAGCTAATATTCATTCGTTATGCAATATTTGTTTGGTTTGCCATAAATGGCAGCAAACTGTTTTTAGTTTTTGATTTTGCATTGATTTAACGATTTGTTGACATTGACTTTGTGCGACGTTCCGCCAACTGAATACTAAATGCCACGTGTTTATTTGTCTTTGTTTTAGCGGAAATGCACAACGTATTTAATACAAAAGATACAAGCCGCAAAGGTAGCTAACGGAAATTGTTGTTAATGCATTCAGCAGTCTAGGCGAGTTGGCCAACTGACCAACTAGCAAAAACCTTCCACTGTCTGTGCCACACGATTATTCACTAGCGCCATCTATTGGCCGCTTAACAAGCAACAATCGCTTGAAATTGTGTGGCATGTGATTATCCGATTCGATTGATTTGTGATGCCAAACTGCTGACTTGGCTTACTTAACTCCCACCCTGCCTTCTACTGCCCAACAGCAGCAGCAGCATCGAACATGACATTAGAAATTATATTTTTGGGCTGCTGTTGCTGTTGTTGTTCCTGTTGTTGTTGCGAAAACTTGCACGTAAATCATGTGAAATCAATTTCTCTTGCACAATTTTCCACTTTTGGCAAATATGACGCAAAAAAAAAAAAAAGATCCAGACAGCGAAAAAAAAAGCCCAGAGACCCGAGACCCACAAAAGTCGTGAGCAAACATTTGGTTAGAGACCCAACGATCCTCGACAGGCTCTCTAAAATATTGTTGTTGTTGTTGTCAGTCAGTTGTTGTTGTTGTTTGGTAGCATCTTGCTGGTCTAATAATAGCATGTTAACTCATAACATGCTATCAATCACTCTCCAAAAATTTCGTATCCAACTGCGGTGGGTTCGAGACTTTCAACTGTTATTGTTGACTGCAGGGGACGTGTGGGGGGTGGCTGCCTCAGCTGCTGCTGCTGACCATAATTCGCATGTGAAAATTGGAAAATTGTTTAGATCTTGTTCGCTGTTCGTTGCTAGATGGAGTTATCGTTGCATGCATGCTCCGATTATAATCAGCATGTGTGTGCGTTTCATTGTGTTTGTGTCTGTTTTGGGAGTATGATTTGTGCTGGCGCCAGTTGTCTGACTTCATCGAATTTTCTATCATTATTATGCATGTGCGGAAAGTTAGTTGATTTTCGGTTTCAAGCTTCAAAAATTTTGGGAAAACATAAGTTAACTGCAAATAGCTGTATGTGCTAAGGTTCGTTTATTGCTCTGTTTATTTATCGATTCGAAAAAGTGACTGTAAATCATTATCCTTTCCACTTTACTACTTTAACGTGAGGGCTCAAAGTATTTTCATATTTTTAGAATACTAAACTGCAACTTTAAAAACTTCTCATTAAATTGCTTTCAAATACAAAACCTCTTAATTTTGTGAGGTGCTAGCATTATTGCTTGTAACTTCAGTAGCTCATGGTTTTTTTTTCTTCCTTTTGCCCACTCAACTCTCAGCTAGACTAAAACAAAGCAAATCGAAAAAGTATTAATTCAAAGCACCCTTTTTTTCGCCAACGCCCGAGCGAGAGAGAGAGAGAGAGAATCAGTTTTATGTACTGTAGGGAAATGCATTTGTGTGTTGATTTTTTTATTCTATTTTCATGCACTTGGCATTCGTTGTTGTCGTTGTCTTTTCCTTTTTCCGTGCTTGAGCATTTTCTTTGGCTGCTTTGCTGCTGCTTTTTATGTGCCTTTAAGTATGCAACGAGAGTAGACTATAGAAATTTTTATACAATTTTGTTGTTCATTTGCTTCTTTTTTTCAAATGTAAAAATGTTAAATGTAAAATGTGAAATGTGTACAAAATCTGCAAAATGAAAAGAAAACATAAATCTTTTTGTCTGCCGAACGCAGCAGAGGCAGCGGCTGGTGTTAAGAGGGGCGGCATTGTAAGTGGAGCTGTTTTTATTTGGTTCCTTCTGTTATTTTTCATGATGCTTTCCCACCTCAGTTCACGTCTCCCCCCCTCTACTCATTCTGTGGCAGGTGGTAATGCAAGACGAGTCTGTGACTTTGTGTTAGGCAAATACATATAGAGAGCAATATTTGTTTCTTTCTGTTTTTAGCCTTGCCATATATATATATATATTTTTATTTTTGGCATTGCTTTGTTGTGTTAATTAAGCAAAAATGCTGTTATTACAGAACATAGAACTGAACACAGAGCTCTGGGCCTGCTCTCCACTGGGATACATATTGTATACTACAAATATGAGTTGATTTTGGTCTTTTTATACCCTGAACTCATTGAAAAGGAGTGAAAAGGGTATAATGGTTTTGTGCAAAAGTATGTAACAGGCAGAAGGAAGCATCTCCGACCCCAGAAAGTATATATATTCTTGATCAGCATCAACAGCCGAGTCGATATAGTCATGTGTGTATTTATGAGCTCGTCGATCTCAGATACTATAGAGCCAGATTTGGAACATAAGCTCGCCTAATCCCTAGGCAGTACAAGTTTGTTTTAAATTTTCGATAACTTTTCCCGTTTCCGATATACACATGTGATCGATAACAACAAAATCTTGAAATCAGAAATCTTTATGATGCAGTTTGAAACACTAGACTAAATAATGACAATATGTGAAAATTTAATTGAAATCGGTTGCGAACCGCCGGAGATATGGAGCATTGAAGCTAAGAAAGTATGCTTTATACACGTACACGCACACATACTTCCAAGCAGTGACTGTAGTAAGAGGTTCAGGGTATAGTCTAGTCGGGATTTCTCGACTAGAGCCTTCTTACTTGTTTTGTGTTGGACTTTTATTCTTGTGTGTAGCTCTCATACTTGTGAAAAGATTTCGCTTTGGAGAGCATCGTGTTGTGCTTAATGTTGGTAGAGCGAAATTTTTAATATATCAATGGGAAACTATACTTTATGATGTGTAAAAGCTTTCCGTATAATTTTTATAGTTTATTTTCTTTGTTGTTTGTTACTTTGATTCTATAAGTTTCCAATCTTCTATCATATCTGAACATCATTAGCTCACAGCTGCCTAAAAATATCATTCTCTCTCTCTCTCTCTCTCTCTCTCTCTTACACTCTCTCTCTCGCTCGCACAGTCAAGCGTGCATGTGTGTGTTATAATTAACCCTTTGTGCAACACAGCAACATTGCCTCCAGAGTGCCCTCAAACCCCAAAAAACCAACTTGAATATTCCCCAAAAAAAAGTTACAATTAGTTTCTTCTTGTATTTTTTGGGGGGCATTGCCAAAAAAAAAGAAGAAATATTAAAGAATTGCAACATGCAACATGCCGCATGCCCACATATTCTCCAAGGACACTTGACTTTCGGCGGCGGCTTGCTTTGGGGCTGCACTCGACGAAAAATGTAAAGCTAAAGAGTGGAAAGAGTTTTTCTTGTTCTGTTTTTTGTTTTTTGGCTGTGTTGACAGCTTTCTTGTTGCATTTTTCAAGTGTTGGGCAGGGTAAGGGGGTTTTTTTTTGTAGGCTGGCAACTGTCATGGCCTTGTATGTTTTTTTTTTGCTTCGGTTTTCGTTGCGGTCTCGCATTCGTCTGCAGACATTTTGGCGCTGCCAATTAATTAAGCGAAATATAAGCCAACAAGCTTCCCCGCAACGGGATGCTTCTCTGCTGTGTCTCTGTGGCAAGCGTTGCCTTCATTAGCACCAAACAGAGGGGGTGGAGTGGGGTTGAGTCGTTGTTGTAATTCAATTTGGCTGCTTGCGAAATTTGTTCGCCTCGAAAATGATGCTGAGGCTTTAATACGCAATTAGTGCAATTCAATCAGCGCTCGCTTTCTGCTCACTCGGCGACGGGAGGCAGTGGAGGGAACGAAGGATGCAAGACCGAATGGATGGGATGGGTAGCCGAGGCAGCCGTTTTACCACCTGCGGCTCGCAGTGATTACGTGCAACATGAGCATAAAAATTGCTTACTTGCTACATAGAACCAAGAATCAAGAATCAAGAATCGAAAGACAGACGGCAAACGATTGCTGCAACTCTCTCCTAGTTGTGCGACCAGGAAACGTTGCACTTGCCCCTGTGGGTCTCTGGTGTCGTTTATGGAAATGTTGCCCGTTGCACGTTGCCCGTTGCCCGTTGCCCGTTGCCCGTTGCCCGTTGCATTGGGGCATGTAGTACGCGTTGTCTCGATATTGTCGGCGCCTTGCAACTTGTTTATGACACATGATGCAACTGATGGAAATTGCCGTTCAATCGTTCTGCGCCCCCTCCACACGCCCCCCCCTCTACCCTTGGCTGGCGCTTAATTTAGATTAAACGACTTACTGCTTACAATTTATTGGCATAACGTTTAATTGAACAACAACAACAACAACTGAAGCCAGAATTGTGGCTTTAAAACAAATAACATAGTTGTAGGTGGTCAGTATGACCACGTCCCTCCTCCTCCCCCCTCCTCCTCCCACAGCATATGCTTTATTCGTGGCCGTTGATCACGACTCTATTAACAGAATAGAGCCCCGATCCCGCCTCCTTCCGGCCCAACTCCTTCCACCCGGTCAATTATTGACCCTGTCTGCGACATTGACGAGTGTGCGGCGCATTGTGAATCCATTTGCCAATACAAGCTTTGTGGCGCCGCAGAATCTCGAATCAGCAGCAGCAGCTGACATGTTGCAAGTTGCAACTACATGTGGGCTTAGCACACAACTGCACCTCGTTTGTCGTTGCACTTGCCACCTGTTGTGATGCTTGTTTTGGGGTCATGCCACGTTCTTGTTGCTTGTTGTTTTGCTATTGCTATGATTTGGCATTAATATGCACACATTAATCTTCAGTTGTTGTTGCTGTTTCCGGTTCACTGTTGCACTTAGTCGGTTTGACTTTCGAGATTTGTACTAATCGTTGACATCACATGCCCAAAGATGCTGGCAAAGACTGACAAATTAATGTACTTTGAGGCGCCTTGTGTTATGGTCAAGACCATCAAAGTTATTAAGGATGCAGTCCACCAGACGGGTTTTAGATACTTGAATTTGTCCATAATCGAAAAGGTATAATGTTAAGCAATGACTAAACTTGCAAGGAGTACTACATATACATATTCAGAAGTTGAGAAGTCATTTCCCTGCCACATGTAGTATGTGTGTTGTTGCATGGCCAATCTGCACTTCAGTCACGTCGCATATGAAACGTTGAACAATCGCGGCAGCGGCAGCAGCCAGAGAAAACCAATCAGCCAGCTGCCTCATCTGAGGCTAAAACAATCTATCACGTATGTAATTCCCATGAAAAATTTAATATATAGAGAGTAGAAGGTGGGTAGGTGGGGGAGTGGGGGAGTGTGCGGGATATAGTTAGTTTAAGGCAGCGAAACCGGGAGCCAAATTGTTGTAGGTGAAATTATAATTTCGTGCAAAGAAGTCAAGTCACATACATATTCGATTCGATGCCATTCGATACCATTCCCATTCGATTCCATTCAATGCAATTCGGGTAAGGCGTTGAAAATCGATTCGCACATGGAGAGAAGCAGAAACTATTTGACTTTAACCTGCAATTGCAGTTGCACTAGTTTTAAGATGTTTTTTTGTTGCCGCTTATTTATTGGGCAAGTTCATGTTTGAGTTCACGTTGGGGCCACAATTTGTGGCGCAGCTAATGAAAAGCTATCGCACGATCTGTTGTCGATCCTTGTCTCTGGCTTTTTGGTGCGTTCTCGAAGCTGGAGCTGGGGCCAACACGTACCGGCCCAATTTCCAGTCAGCTACTTGTTACGGGTCAGACTGCGAAGGGGCAGCGGGGTTCGAGTGGGCTGTGTGGCATGGCATCCAACAATTCGCTGGCATAATCCCATGTTTGTTTGCATTAGGCACCGCAGACAGAGACCTGCAATTATGTGTTGTTCGTTGTTGTTCGTTCGCTTCTGCAACTCTTCAGCTTCAATAGTTTGGCGCTGACAGCAGCTTCAAGCTGCTGCGGTTTAGTTGCTTGGTTTTTTGGCATTTTGATTGCCGCAGACTTTGTGGCGCATATGAATTATGGTCGCAGTTTTGAGAGCTTTTTCGGTTTCGAGTCACATTCTTTGGCGCTGCTCTTTGCCATCGATGGCAACGATTTGCAAGCTGCGAACTGCGAATCAATTGTGATTGCGTTTGTTTGCTATTTGTCCATTTGTCGGTTAGTAGACCATGGGAAACCAAAGCCCTAAAGCGTGCGTTTTAAAACGCGCCTTTTTGGTTAATGTTTGTTATTTTGTGCGTTTTAAAACGCGCCTTGTTGGTTAAAGTTTGTTAGTTCGCACGTTTTAAAACGCGCTTTTTTGTTTAAAGTTTGTTAGTTCGTGCGTTTTAAAACGCGCGGAAAACGCGTCGCGCTTGGCTGCTTTTTTCAGAGCTACAATTATATCATTATGATTTTGTTTCTAGCGAAATTAACACTTGGCTAGACCCACACTCAGCACCCCCTCTCTTACCAAACCCCTTCCACACACACACACACACACACATACACACATGCATAAATTATGCCAAAAACACGCATCAACCCTCAGACTTGGTTCTTTGCGGTTTTTTTTTATTCTCAGCGTCTCGCGTTAATGAGTGAAAAGTCGTGTTAAACATTTAATACACATGTTGTTGTTCTTGCTTTGCATTTTTGGCCAAAATATTAAGTGTTTGTTGCCTTTCATAATTTATGTGTTTTCGAGTGCGTCGCTTCTGCGATTTTTTATATATTTTTTTGCTGCGGTCGCGTGTCGTTTTTGCTGCTGTTCCTTGCGATTCCACGTTTTGGTAATTGAATTGTGTGTTGTTCCCTTTTTTTTTGGCTATTTAACAAGAGATGCTGTTAAAATTGGCTTCATTTCAAAACCTTTTTCTGTTTGAGTGCATTTGCATAACTTTTGCCAGAATATGATAATGATTTAAAGCAGTTAATGCTTGAGTTTGTAGCTTAAATTTAATCAAGTACTCGATAGACAATAAACTTGCGACTTGTGCTTAATAATTCCATATTGATTACTATCGATTTTGGGGGAACAAATAAAATTCCAGTCAAGTCATCAGCGGAGCAATAAAAACATAAAACACAAGCAGCAAACTGAATGGCAAAATCATCGTTCAGGCTGCACACAAATCTCCATGGAGACAATTTAAATTGTGAGCAGAGGACGCACAGGACACACAGGACTAACCACAGACGATGTCTAGGCGCGTTCGAGGCTCGAACTGTCTATAAAAATGGTTAAAACAAACTTTTAGCTGCAGCTGGGCCAAAAATGCTTCGAATGCTTTTGATTTTGCTTTATTTTTGCCTGGCTGAATCTCAGATTTTGCATTTAAATGAACTCCTTGAAAAGTTTTTTGATTTTCGCGCACGGTAAATGAGTTTGCAATTTATTTTGCCATACACACACACACACGCACACAAATAAATTGTAATGAATTTACAAAAATCATTGGCAACAACAACAACGAGGAAAGCTACAACTACAAGACACAGACATCGATAGATAATCGCAGACATTCGCCTCTCATTCTCTATAGTATAATACGCTTTTAATGAGCACTTTTTTCGGATAGGGCAGGTGAAAGGAGAGGGGGAGCGGAGGTAGCATCCTGGCTCGGTGGGTGGTTGAAGTCCGCGAGCTGTCAATTAAGTTAAATGCGAGACTTTTTCTTAATTTCGATTGCGTGTCCCCCGATTACACGCTCTCCGTCTCTCTTCGCCTCCCTCATCTAAGGATATTTGCGGAGTCATGCAATGACATTACTTGATTGCCATGGACACGACAGCAGAGAGCTGAACTGAACTCAAATTGTGCATTACATTTGTGTTGGAAATCAAATTTAATTATTTTCTCACATGCAGCGAGTTTTTGTGCGTTCCATTAAGTTTACCATTCCCCAAATGTGTAGCATGCTTTGAGGCGTCTCTTTAAGTTGTTTTCATAGAATTTTGTGTAATCAAATCACAAATAATCTGTGTTAAACTTTAAGCACAAATCCCTAGAATAACGTATTCAAAAATGGGACAAGCAAATGTTAAGCAGGAAAGAACTTCACTTTAATACCCTTCCCTTCAAATACTACTTGATAATATTGACAAGAATGATTTAGTTTATCTTAACTGAAACAATTTGTGTTTACCCATAGTTCAAAGTATTTAATATTCACTTTGATACCCTTCCCTTCGAATACTACTTGATAATATTGGCAAGAATGATTTAGTTTATGTTAACTGAAACAATTTCTGCTTACCCATAGTTCCAAGTATTTAATATTCACTTTGTTACCCTTCCCTTCGAATACTACTTGATTTAGAATGATTTAGTTTATCCTAACATTAAATAAACTGAATCAACTTGTGTTTACCCATAGTTCCAAACATTTAATATTCGAGACTGCATGCTTCACCACATAGTCGATATGCCCTTCACACAGGTATACAAAATTAAAATGCATTATGATTTTTGTGAAATTATTTTGTGTGCTTCAGTGCGTCCTTTCAGGAAAGCGACTCCAGAGCCGGAGTTTCTTTTTATTTGCCTATTTTCTAAGGAATGCTGAAATTTCGGCTATTGCGAGAAAAACACAGATATATTTATTTTTTGTTTTGCAATGGAAAGAAAAAGGAGTTGGAGCTTAGCAAGAGCCAGACTGAGTTGCTGCTGCGGCTGCTTTTTCTTGATTTTGCTGCAAGGCCCATAGGAATTTCGTAGTCGAGCACCAAGTGGAAATTATCGCCACATGTAGAAGTGTGGAGTAGGGTGGGTGGGAGGAGTGCGGGGTAGTCAGGCTGAGGACTTTTTCGAGTGTTGGTGCAGAACTTTTGCCCAGCTGCAAATCCAAGTGTGTGGAGGTAGGTGGAGGGTAGATTGAGGTATTAAGGAGTCGGATCCTTTAGGCGTCTGCAAATCTCAAAAATGCACACAGACTCCGTCCATCCGCTTCCGTGGCCGTAGAACCCGCAAAAAACCCCCCATAACCCATAACCCGTATGCCGTTTGCCGTATATCTGCATCCGTGAGGTGCTTCGTCGTCGTCTGGCAAGGCGATTTAGCAAATTAAAAGGTTTTTAATGCATGGAGTGCGCTTTTACTTATTTCATAATTCGAATATGCGGCTGAGACCACTAATAAAAAAAAAAGAAAACGAGAGGATAGCAATGTCTTTTTCTTTTTCGTTGCAGACTGTTGTTTCTTTTTACGTCTCCAGTTTTCAGTCTTTCGGGTAATTTCCGCCAGTTTTTTTTGTTGATGTAGGTGAAGAATTTATTAGCTGAACTCCTTTGCAGGATATGAGAAATACTTTTTAATTGTGCAATAAATTGAAATGCCAAATAAATATACTTAGTTGCTTGGAAATGAGTTTTTAATTTAGCTAAAAACCGTTCACTCTTCAAGTATTTGCGAAGCACTTGAAATAAATGTTTAAAACATGTTTATGCATACGAGATTTTATCTCTGATTAATTTCCTTATTACATAAATGAATGTGCCTACAGCTAATAATTGTGTTGCAGCCGAGAGAATTAAGTAATCTTCACACTCCCGCACACACCCTCTATTTGAATGCTTGCCACAAATTACGCACTTGACTCAAATGCCAATGTTTTGTGAAAATGGGAAATTGCAAACTTTTTGCGGGTAGACATGGAAGGGGTGTGTGTGTGTGAAAAGAAACAGAACAATTGTCACGTGTCGCCCTTTTTTGCCGTGTGGAAAACTGTTTTGGCGAAGGCATATCAAAGATTTTCACTTGAGCAACGGAAAATTGGCAAGTGGCACTAGGTTTTTGGAGGGTTGTACTTTTCCCTCCACCCTCTCAACGTTTGCCAATTTTTGCGAATTTTGGATTATTAGGATTTTTCCTCCTGTTGTGTGTACTCTTGCGGGTTTCTGAAAGGTCCTTGCGACGCAGGCTTATGAATGTTCAATTGCGTGTTGTTTTGTGGCCAAGTACAAGAATTTAAATGACAGTTGAAATTTTGCCGTTGATAAATGTCAACGCGTGTCGATTCGCTGGAGGAGGGAGGGGGAGGTGTATGATGGGTGTGTGACAGTCGTCGTAATGATTTGATTGCTTGGAAAATTCATGGCAAGTGAAAGTTTTTCACCTCCAGCTATTTTGCATATGATTCAAGGGCGTCTTTCAAACCAAATTAAGCCAATTTGCATGCGGAAAAAAGTTAAAGATGCGAATTGTACATAATTGGTGAGTGTGTTTAATGGGCTCGATTAAATAATGCCAAGCTATATGGTAAGGTTGTTTTTCGCAACTTAAGAATACTGGAAAATAATAGTGAAAATGGGGAAAAATATATAATTTCCTTTATTTGATTTACTGCGAATTGTGGTTGGCTGACTAACGAGCTACTACGACTCGGTTGCACATATACATAAACGACCCTAAGATGCAGGCATGCAATGACCCCAACCCCCTTTTAAGAGTGGGTGGGGGAGACCCTGAACAAAGCGGCAGTGACTTAAAATTCCTGAATCAACAATAATAATAGAAATAATAATAGCATTCTGCACAATACTCATGGTGCAGTTTGGTTTTAAGCTTCTTTTTATACCCTGAAACCCATTGAAAATGGGTAAAAAGGGTATAATGGTTTTGTGCAAAAGTAGGAAGGAAGCAACTCCGACCCCATACAGTATATATATTCTTGATCAGCATCAACAGCCGAGTCGATATAGCTATGTCTGTCCATGAACGTGTCGATCTCAGAGACTATAAGAGCTAGAGACTCCAGATTTGGAACATAAGCTCGCCTAATCCCTAGGCAGTACAAGATTGTTTCAAATTTTCGATAACTCTTCCCGTTTCCGATATACACATGTGATCGATAACAATAAAATCTTGAATTCGGAAAACTTTTTGATGCAGTTTGAAAGATTAGACGAAATAATGACTATCTGTGAAAATTTTATTGCAATCGGTTGAGAAACACTGGAGATATGGAGCATTGAAGTTAAGAAAGTATGCAGTATACGCGTATACACATTGACACTCACACATACTTGCAAACACTGACTGTACGCTTAAAGTATAGGGTTCAGGGTATCGTCTAGTCGGGATCTCTCGAGTAGAGCCTTCTTACTTGTTCATTGCTCTTGTTGGTAAGGTCGCACTCAGTTCTTGTTTATGACGCAGTAATATTGAAATCTGGATAATTGTGCAAAAAGGATATGAAAGACCGCAAAATACTTTGGAGCCAGCAGCCCTTCCCTTTCATTCATTCTATTGAGATATCTTGAGCAACAATTTTGACTGCGACAATAAGAAAACTACGACTACGACGACGACGACGACGACGACGATGAAGAAGAAGCTGAGAGAAGAGCCCAAGCAAAAACGGTCAACAGTCGAGCTAAAGTGGAGTGGAGCCGAGTGGAGTGAATAAAGCTGCCAAGCAGAAAGTGGTCAACAATTTTTGCCAGTGCCATGGGCAAGAATAAAAGACGCCAAATGCGATGTGCAGCAGCAACAGCAGCAGCAGTAGCAAAGGTAGCAATCATAGTGCCATAGAGTCCGCAACAGCAACAACAACTGAAACGAAACTACATTCAGTAGTAGTAATAATAATAACCTCCTTCTAAGTTTTGTTCCTTCTACCTCCGCCGACTGCTATAACTGCAGCTCTTGCGGTAATAAACCAAAGACATTTCATTTGAGCTGCTCGTAAATGTGGCTATGGCAAAGAGCAAATTAAAAATAAAAAAATAGAGAGCAGCAGTCAGTAAACCAAATTAAATGAAATATTTTTCGCAAAAGTATTTTTTCATAAGTGCAAAATATTTGTGGAGATGACTGCAAAAGCGAATTAAATTAATGTCAGAAGTCAAACTAAATATTCAAGTTTTAAGGATTATGAATCAAGCAACCAATCTTTAATACTCACACAAACGAATACACATGCAAAATAAATACACAAAGCTCAAGTGTACCAAAAAATTGAACAACAAAAATTGCATTTGCTTTCATATGCAGCAGCCGCATAATTCAAAGCACCTTTGAGACCCAAACCAGCCGTAAATCCAACCAAAATTAGCTACAGCTAAACCCAAAACTCCAACGTGCAAACAAACATGCAAAAGTCAGGACTCATCAACATTTGCTACGTCGTCAGTCAGTCGCATCTCAAAGGACTTTTCTTTCTTTTCGTTTCTATCGTTTTTTTTCTTCTTGTTTCGTCGGCTACATAATTAATGCTCACACACAGTGAAATGTTCAAAGATATTTCATATTTAGCCTACCCTCCTACCTCCTAACCTTTCCATTGCGCCTTTTGTGCGAATGTCAAAAGCAGCGACAGCCGAAAACAATCAAAAAATAAAATGCAAAAGCGCGCAAAAGTGCACACAACTGTTTTTTGTACCTTTATTTTTGTTCAGTTTGGTTTATTTTCCATTTTTTGTGAGCATATGCAAATGAGTAAAGAATACAGATACACTTTCCACTTTGCGTTTGATAAAGTTCAGCAGTTCGCCAGTTCGAAGTGGAACTCCTACGCTGAATATCTCGAATGCCTTCGACTCTGGTTGGTTGGGCTGTTCATGATTTATTTACTCACGGCGTGCGCGTATTTATCAAACTCTAATTAATCGGTGATAAACCGATCAAGACGCTAAATGCTGAGCTACACGAAGCCGCCAAGCCAAGCCAAGCCACCAGCTTCAACTCAGCTTCAGCTGAAACAAGTTTCTTTCCACCTTCCCAACTTAAGAGCTAAGAGCCTCTGCTTTGCGGTTTTTCGGTTTCATAGTTGCATCCATTACCATGTGATTTGCTCCAACTCAAACTCCTGCTCCATACTTCCAACTGAAGCTCGCATCCAAGTGCCGCTTTGCCCATTTTTGCGAGTATTTTGTTGTATTTGCTAAAGCAATTTGCTTTTCTCCCCACTCCCTGCTGCATTGGCGATTGGCGATGCAATCAATATATGCTCGTGTCCAGCAAATAATAGACTTCAAACTGGCATTTTAAGCGTTTCGACTCCTCCGCTCCCCCCTCTTTCTCTCTCTCGGCTTGGTTCGGGGTATCTCGTGTTTCCGTGTGCTAAAATTTTTCTTTCAAATGCACACATAGTTAAGCCAAAAATAGTTGCGTTTGAGTTGTGGCCTAGCACAATACGGGGTGTTCTTTTTGCTTGTGATACCAAATGGGAAACTATTGAATAAGATTAGTCAAACCACAAAACTTCATGTAGAATTCTATTAAGCATTTTCTAGTAATCATTTAAGTTTCGGAGTATATCACGAGGTAAAGAAACTTTTTCTGAAAATAATTAAATTTTACATGAAATATTTTATTATGTATATATAAAATATTCGAAAGGATGCAAAGTTCAACTTAGATAAGGAGTAACTTAGTTCTTACGAACATATCACTTTTTATACCTTGAATCCATTGAAAATGGGTAAAAAGATATAATGGTTTTGTGCAAAAGCATGTAACAGGCAGAAGGAAGCATCTCCGACCCCGTAAAGTATATATATTCTTGATCATGCTTTCATGTGTATTTATGAATGTGTCGATCTCAGAGACTATAAGAGCTAGAGACTCCAGATTTGGTACATAAGCTCGCCTAATCCCTAGGCAGTACAAGTTTGTTTTAGATTTTCGATAACTCTTCCCGTTTCCGATATACACATGTTATCGATAACAACAAAATCTTGAATTTGGAAAACTTTGTGATGCAGTTTGAAACAATAATGATAATCTGTGAAAATTTTATTGAAATCGTTTGAGAAACACTGGAGATATGGAGTATTGAAGTAAAGGTATAGGGTTCAGGGTATAGTTTAGTCGAGATTTCTCGACTAGAGCCTTCTTACTTGTTTTAAAATACTTTTCACTGACCGGAACACCCTGTATGTAATACAGCAATGACCTCTAATCCACTTTGGCAAATCAATTTATTAGCCATGTATGACTTATGCCTTTTTAAATGTGCGCTTGCATGTGTTGCGTCTAGTTTAAAGTTGAACGCTTATACGTTGCCCCTACTCGTACCCCCCCCCCCCCACCTGCTTCCCCTCGCTCGCATTGGACCATCGTGTTTTGGGGGCAGTCCGCACAGAAGAGGCGCAACAAATTTATGTTAACATGCACTGCGTAGCGCCCTCTGGTGTGTAATTTGGCGTTGTTTAGGCATCACGATTAGACTTTTCGCCTTGGCCAACCAACAACTGTGCCTCCAAGTATCCCAGTTAAAGAGACTCCGTGGAAGTAGGGGAGGGGAGTTGGGGCAACCATATAAAATATATGTGTGTCTAAAAGCGGATGCATGGGTGTAAGCCATGATTATCGCGGCTATAAATGATATGTGTGAGCTGAAGTTGGTCGAAAGAACTTTTGCCTCGTTTGCCCCGCTTAGTGTCCGCTTTAAGCGAGCGTGTGAAATGTGTTGTGGGCGTGGCGCAAGTTCTCAAGTTCTTTTCGTTTTCGGAATTGTATTTATTTATGGTTTTGTAATTACAAGTAGCCAAAGACCAAAGTCAAAGAACTTCAGCTTAAAGTTAACAAAAAGGAGTATACTTATATCTATTTACGTAACAGGCGCCACTTGTTGCCAAAACTAAAGAGAAGCCAGAGAATATTGTTAGTTTTAATGGTGCAAGTTTGGCTCTCTGTCAGTCTGTGTGCCTTCGAAAATAAACGTTAAGTATAAAATTGAAAAAGCCATTTTGCTGCCAATTTAGCAAACACTTAAACCAATTTTGCACTTCAATCCACTGACGCACACACACATACACACACAAGAACTCGTCCCGGAACTGTGAGAGACATGCATCGACAACAACAAGGACAATCCGAGGGGTCTTGCCTCCAGAGAAGCTCCGAACGTTGCCAACAAAGTGTGAAAATGTCAAGTCGTAAAGTGTTCACTGGGCAGACTGTAAAAAGAACAGTATGAGTTAGACTATATCTCCATACACTTAGTACGATATGGGAGTTGGCTTTCGGTGTATCCAGTTAGCTTTGATTTCAATGTAATGTCGGCAGTGATTGTGTGTGATGTCGATGCTTAAAATTTTACTTCAACATATATATTAGTTGTGATTGGAACTCGAACGAAAATAAATAAACTTGAAAATTCGTATTCATTTTTAAAAATGGCTTGCATTTGCCAGTATGTCACCGCTTCCATGATCACAATTCCGACTGCCGCAAATGTAAGCAACGATGCTGCAGCTCCTGAGCCCAATCCAAACAACGAGAATACAGCTGGTGACCAACAACAGGAACCCTTTGCTCCGTGAGTGTCTTTTGAGAATATACAAATAATAAATAATATATATACAAAATTCGAATAGTTGGAAGACACCAATCACAGATGATGCTAAGCTCACAGCTAGTGTCTCGGAGCTGGTCCGATGCCGTACTGAGAATACGCTGTTGAGGAAGGAGTTGGTCGACCAAGCGCTCAATATTCACTCACTGATAACAATCATTGCATTTAAACAGAATGAGCATCTGAGTGAAATAACTCAGTTACGTAGTCGCAATGAGGAACTTCAGATTGAGTGTCGACTCGAACGTAAAAATCACGAAATGGAACGCGATGCTCTGATCAAGAAGGTCCTATATTTGAAGGCACTGAAGCGAGAGCCACAGGGTGAAAAGGAATATGAGACTAATCAGTCCGAAGGTACTGAGGATAATGAAAATAATTCTAGTGCTGATAGCGATGAGAGTCGTCGCAACGAATATGACACCAATGAGGATGAGGAGGAGCAGGAGAAGGAGCAGCCTGACATCGAGGGGGAGCAGATGGAGCTTGAAACAGACTCGAATGATGGTGATGAGGAGGAGGAGGAGGAAGAGTTGAACGAAGAAGAACAAGTATTTGTTTTGTGAATTCTTCAACTAAATTGTTGAAGCTTTAAATTATATTATGTTTCCTTAATACATATAAGTATCTTAAAAAGATGATGACGTTGATTAAAGTTCAGTTCCACATCTTTAGTTTAATTTAAATGATGTCCTTATTTATCATAGCGCATAAAACACTAAACACAAAAACGTGACAATCGCTCAAAACAAACGAAATAAATTTTGGAAGAAACAGAGAGAACCCGTCACACAACCAAAGCTCTACCAAAAGTATTTGCATATCAAAACTCCTCTTAACTCTCTCCAACTTCAAGGTGATTGAATGGCTGGCAAATAGAGACAGAGAAAAGGGACTGGGAAGCGAAAACGTGTTAAGTATTTACCTATCGGAAAAGTTGAAGCACACACAAAATAAAACCTCAAAAAAAAAACTTTGGCCCAAAGCCATTCACACATTCTGCACACATATTTGAGGAGGTTTGAACGTTGCCAACAAAGTGTGAAAATGTCAAGTCGTAAAGATAGAGTGTGAGTTAGACTATATCTCCATACATTTAGTACGATATGGGAGTTGGCTTTCGGTGTATCCAGTTAGCTTTGTGTTGAATGTAATGTCGGCAGTGAATTTGTGTGATTTCGACTACTTAAAATTTTACTTCGACATATTTATTAGTTGTGCTTTTAACTCGAATGAAAATAAATAAACGTAGAAATTCGTATTTGTTTTTGAAAATGTCCTGCATTTGTCAATATGTTAGTGGTTCCACAACCGCAATGCCGAATGCCGAAAATGTAAGCAACGATGCTGCAGCTCCTGAGCTCAATCCAAACAATGAGAATACAATTGGTGATCAACAACAGGAACCCTTTGCTCCGTAAGTGCATTTTAGAAGAAAATAAGAATTTTTAATAATATATACAAAATTCGAATAGTTGGAAGACAGCAATTACAGATGATGCTAAGCTCACAGCTAGTGTCTCAGAGCTGGTCCGATGTCGTACTGATAATTGGTTGCTGAAGAAAAAGTTGGCCGAGCATGAGGTCAATATTCAGTCACTGGAGCAACTGATGACAACCATTGTGAATAAACAGAATGAGAATCTGAGTGAAATATTTCAGTTACGTATTCGCAATGAGGAACTTCAGACTGAGTGTCTACTTCAACGTCAATATCACGCAATGGAACGCGATGCTCTGATCAAGGAGGTCCACTTTTTGAAGACACTGAAGCGAGAGCCACAAGGGGATGAGGAAGATGAGACTAATCGATCGGAAGGTACTGAGGATGATGAAACTACTTCTAGTACTGATGATAGCGATGAGAGTCGTCGCAACGAACAGGACACCAATGAGGATGAGGAGGAGCAGGAGAAGGAGCAGCCTGACATCGAGGGGGAGCAGATGGAGCTTGAAACAGACTCGGATGATGGTGATGAGGAGGAGGAGGAGGAAGAGTTGAACGAAGAAGAACAAGTTACAGATTCGGAGGAGGGTGTCGATCAATCGGGTGCCTCATCACCTGGGTCTACAACTCAATCGTCGCATGTTCCAACCGATACGGAAACTAGCGATATGGAGAGTGAGGATGAAGATTTGGAATATTTGTTGATGACTAAACGTGAATTCTTCAACTAAATTGTTGAAGTTTTAAATTATATGATGTTTTCTTAATATAAGTGTCTCAAAAAGATGATGACGTTGATTAAAGTTCAGTTTCATCTCTTTACTTTGACTTAAATTAATGTCCTTATTTATCACAGCGCATAAAACACAACATGCAAAAAGGTTCTCGTCAGGAAATCCCGACTAGACTATACCCTGAAATCTCTACTTAACCCGTACAGTCACTGCTTGCAAGTATGTGTGAGTGTCAGTGTGTGTACGTGTATAGTGCATACTTTCTTAGCTTCTATGCTCCATATCTCCGGTGGTTCTCAACCGATTTGAATAAAATTTTCACAGATTGTCATTATTTCGTCTAAAGTTTCAAACTGCATCTCAAAGTTTTCCAAATTCAAGATTTAGTTGTTATCGATCACATGTGTATATCGGAAAGAGTTATCGAAATTTTGAAACAAACTTGTACTGCCTAGGGATTAGGAGTCTCTAGCTCTTATAGAACCATTATACCCTTTTTACCCATATTCAATGGGTCAGGGTATAAAAACGTGACAATTGCTCAAAACAAACGAAATAAATTTTGGAAGAATAGAAGAGAGAACCCGTCACACAAGCAAAGCACCAGGTATTAAAAACTCTACCAAAAGTATTTGCATATCAAAACTCCTCTTAACTCTCTCCAACTTCAAGGTGATTGAATGGCTGGCAAATAGAGACAGAGAAAAGGGACTGGGAAGCATTTAAATCACTGGCAAAAACGTGTTAAGTGTTTACCTATCGGAAAAGTTGAGGCACACACAAAAAAAACCTCAGAAAAACGAAAAAAAAAACAACTGTGGCCCAAAGGCATTCACACATTCTGCACACATGTTCCTCTGACTGTCTGTCTCTGTTTGGGCGTACATTAAGAATGGTATGCTGTTGTGTTGCCTGCAGCAAGTGATAGACAAAAGCAGGAAGAGTATCGGAGGATAGCTGCTTGTGCGTGTTGCTGTTGGGCAATTTATCAAGCCGCAAAAGTTTTTAGCACAAATGAGTCGTGGCAAGAGCAGTCGGTGCTAAAGGTCCTGCCTTCCGTTTGCCGACCAGGATTAATGAGTCTCGTGTGTTTTAGGTAAATCAGCATCTTTCTCTGCTACATCCTCGAACTTGTGTCGGCAACACGTACTAATAATCCATCATCACACTCAAGTGGCAACTTGTGTGGGGGCAGCGTCCGTCTCTCTCTCTCTTTATGATCGCTTATCTTATGTGTGGTGTGGGCAAAGCTTATCGTGTGTGGATCTTTGAATGGAATATGAGTTTCTGAGCGAAGCACTGTAAAGAAAGTTCAACTTAAGATACGCACATATCAGTTGAAGACAAACTTAAGAGCAGACAAAAGAGCAACTTGCCGGCAAATAAAACCAACTAACTTCACCTTTTGTAGACTTGTACAATTATTAATGACCCGAGACAAGAACTCTATGCATATCGAGTCAAGAACTGTATGCGATATCATTTATCAGCTGAGAATTTGTTAAAAAAAGAGAAAAACTTGTTGCGCACATAAAAAGATTTCCATGTCACGTGAGAAACGCAAACTTGAATGTGACTGGCGTGCCGCTACCGGGAAGCTACTGCCTTAAGAGAATGGACGGACGGAGAGATGTGAAACCGAACATGGCATAAAAGGATGGCGACTTAAATATTAATATGCGCCGTGAAGCGATGGGGCAATCTAAACGCTATGCAAATCGCATCATAAAAGGTAAAAAGATACCAAGTTCTTGTTGTTGTTGTTTGTGGTCAGCAAAAGGTGTTGCTTTGTGGCTCCTTTGTGAAAGGTTGCTGCCACAAAGGCAAACAGCGGCAGCAGCAGCCGCAGCAACAAGTAGCACACAAATTGCATGTGAACGATAGAGGGCAGGAGGTGTTAGCGCAGGGTACCTGAAAGATTAATGGATTTGGTTTTTGAACGACATTGAATTATATTGAAAGGCTTGTTAAGAGCAGACATATGAACACAGCTACTAACAGTCTGCTCAGTTGGCAACTTGACGTTGCATAAAGTTCACTTCAGCTTTTTGGTGGGTTGAAAGGCAATTACATTTGTCAGCTAGATATGAATATTCTAACAACTTAGTCATTCTGGTTCACATGTTTTTGACCTCTAGATTGATTCCGCATCTAAACGCAAATAACTCATTTTTCCACCAAGTACAAACAGACAAAAGCAGCTGACTTAATCGACAAACAGAAATGCATAGACCTTTGATCGGATCAACGCCTACCTATTTACTGAAGCGTATAACAAGGAAATAAAAACTGAAATGGGGCAATAAAAAAATACACAAAAAACGCAAAAAAAAAAAACATCCTGCGGAGAAATGCCGAAAAAAATTCGCGTGTTCTAAGCAATTTGAAACCAATAATCGTTGGGTGTCTTTTAAATTAAGTAAGCAGAACCATGCAAGCCAAATATTAAACCAAAAAGAGACCTTATGAGTATGTACAATATTGACATGCTTCTCCCTCCCTCGTCGCCTGTCAATGTTGTGACGTTGAGTTTGACTTTGACGATGATATGTGATGGCAAATGCCGAATGAATGTTGTAAATATGCTGGGGGGTTGGGGGTAGATTCGCGGTTTTATTTTTTCCATTTGAAATTTATTATTCATGAACTAATCTAAAATTAAAATCATTTTGCGGTTGGCTAACACAAACAACTCTGCCGCAAAACGATAAATGGATAGATAGACATTAGGCTGGATAAATGAATGATATACATATATATGACGATTGATAGGTAGCTGAAGTATTGAAGTTTTTTCTCTTTTTGGGTTATGCAACCCTCTAAGACATATGGATGGTTATGCACTAATGAGAATGACAAACCAACAATGCAAATATTAACCACATAAATATAGAAAGAAACCGAAAGAAAGAAACTCAATTAAACTAACACACGCAGCCAGACTGATTCAATTCGTTTGCTGTAGGGGCTGTTTTTTTGTGTGGGTTAACCCTTAGGCTGGAGGGTTGGCGCTAATAAACAGTTTGATTTTAATCAATGAACCGCAAAGCCAAACAAATACATGAAAATGCCATCCGTGTGGTAAATGATATCAAAAGCAGACAGACAAAGTTCTTTTCTGTTTAATTGTAAACCTTTTTCCGGTTTTACGTCCGATTAAATAGCTTTTTTTCTTCTTCTTTTTGCCCAAACACACGGCAACTAAGCAAACAACTTTCACTGTGGGGGTAGCTACAATGAAATTCTTTTCCTTTTTTTGGATTTTTTTTATTTGTTTTAAGGGGTTTCCTCATGCATATTTATGCCACTTAATAAAACGAGTCTTAGGCCTTTCATTTCGTTCCGTCTGTCTACTTAGCAATGTTCCTTGAATGTATTTTCGTAATATTTGATTTCATTTTGTGTGGGTCCCCCTGCTTCGAGCTTGACGTAATTAGAAGAGCTCCCCATTGACTTGAGTGCCACATGCATATTTATGAGTATGGATTTAATAAATGTCCGCCTAACGATGGCTACAAAACGTCCTTTCATTTTGTTTTCTCCTTTCACTTGGACGAAAAGAATCCAACGTGTACTCTAGCTATGCGGAAACAACATTTTAAGTGCTAAAAACTTTGATATAATAACCATATAGGGGCCAAAACACATGTTGGTGAAGCGGCTACAATTTGGCATCAAGCCTTAACAAGGCGAACGTACGAAAAATGCATTCTATACGCGAATCATACTAATTTCGAGCAGAGAAAAGCTATTTTCTAAATTAGGCAAAATAATATAGTAGTGCACACATAAGTGGGCTAAGTTGGGGGACGGGCAGGAGGTAAGTGCAACATGTGTTGCATGCACCTAGAGTACCGCTACGATTACGATCGTTATCACCAAATCAGCAGGCGGGGGTTAATAGAGCTGTAGTTGAGCTACAAAAAGAAGCAAAGTGCGATTTCGATTAACGATCTTCTATCGGAGCGGCTCAACAACGAAGCGGCACACATGGGGCACCAGCTGTTTGCCCCCGTGGGGCAGGAAACCACAGCTTTGCCACATTATTTACAGATCTCGCACCTCAGCTACCAACCAACAAGCAACTTAACTCCAAGCCTAAGTAACACTCGCAAAAATGAACAAACATGTTGGACCTGAACTTTAAGATGTTGGTGAAACTGAGTTGAATGCTTTTCTCTCAGTGTAGCTGCACTTGACCACACTAATCCATCTCTATGGCAAAAAATGTTGTGATAAAGCTTGGCGAATGATCGTCATCGTCATCGAATCGATCGGATAGCCTCGCCTCGCTTGAATCTCCTGCAGTGTGGCTTACTACAAGATTACGCTTAAGTAGACAGCAGGCTGCTTAACCTGCAGCTAAAAGCGGTTGACTTTGACGAGATCGCAATGATCGTTTGCCTCCAGATCAGAGATCGTTTTTCAGCAGCCGCAGCTGAAGCAGCCGTTTCCATTGAGCAGGATCATCTTGTTTTGGCGTTGGGCGTCATTTTTTTTTTTAGTAAATTACTTTAATAGTATAAACATAATCATTTGTATTGTGGCTGCTGCTGCTGCTCAAGAAGATCTCTAGATCGCCAGATCGCCAGATCTTTCGATCTCGCTTAAGCATATGGCACTTTGTGAGGAGAGCTCGTGCCACTTTTGCCCGTCTTAGTAATTCTATCTAGTTATGACGCTGCAGATCCCCGCAATCACAGTTATCTTTGTCTAACAGTGAAAAATTGAAAATTGTACATGTGGCCAACATTCTCTATGGTAGTTTCAGCCCGGCTAGTACGCATTGCAGTAAATGGCTTCAAACCTAATTGCATGGAGCCTTTTGGAAAGTCTCTACATGGGCTACAAATTGCCGTTGCTAGTTGGAAATGAATGCCACAGAAGCCGAACCAAAATTATTTCCACTTGCTGCAAAAAAAAAAGTGAAGGGCAGGTTCAAAAGTTCGGCTTTGTTGTACTTTAAAGTGGAAAAAACATTGAAAACGTTGTTATCATCACTAATTACCAGATATCGTTAGTATTCTTTTATCACTCATAAGTTTTCTTCACATTATAAACTTTACTTCTTCTTTACTCTCTCAACTCTATTAAGCAATTTGTGTGTGCTCGCTGTGAGTTCAAGAGGTGAACTAAGAGCAGAGCCGATTCAAGGCTCGTTCTACAAATGCGCTAACTGAAAATGCAGCTGTCGTTCTTTGGCGGTGCACCCTTTGGCAGGGTATAGGAAGGTGACCTCGTTGAACCCGCGGGTTGTCGCTCATTTAAATATTTAATCAAACTAATTTGCATATATCGTTTACCTGAAGCCTCGCGATCGATAGACAAAGACATGTGATCCTTTTTTCAATAGGGTTCGGCTGTAAACCTATTTTTCGGATGCTGTATAGGCAAGGGTTGATATTTGTATTGTCCTTGCTACCGAGAGAGAGAAAGAGATTGAAAGAAGAAATAAATTTTGTGTGCTGTGCTCAAATTTTGTTTATTTAGCAAATAAAAAATGCACGCAAATTTGAATAAAACAGCATGGAAAATGTGGCCAAAGGAAAAGCGCGAAAACCACGAACAATTTTGCATAATTTATTGAAATTTCGTGGCACAGACAAAAGGACCAGGCAGCCATATAGCCAACGAGGACCCCAGCGTAAAAACTGCATGAAATGTGTTTCTATTTTGTGGCGCTCCTAACGGCTTCTGGCTCGTGGCGCTCCTCCGACTGCTTCTGCCCTCTGTGCATCAGGCATTATCCTTTGGCTTGTGTGCATTTATTTTTCATTTGCATGAATTTTTCATTGTTTTCACAGACAGTTTCGAAGCGAAAACTGCACTTTACGCTCCACAGGATCAGCACAAACACGCGATATTTGTCAGCGGGAAATCAGCTCGAAAATCAACTGCTGCCACGTCCTTTAAAGGAGTATAGCACCTCACACATATAGACATCCATAATGTCAAGTTTGTATCCCATTCTCTCTCTCGCTCCGTTGGTTGGTATCCAAACAAATATTTTACTTTTTATAATGCTGCAAAAATCTATAAACGCCTCCTTTGGTCCTGTGTGAGAGCTTATTGCTGTAGTGCAGTGGCTGCTGCTGCTGCTGCGGATAAAATGTAAACAAATTTTTATGCAATTTGTTGTCACTTGTTGGTTAGGACAACGGAGGGAAGAGGCAGCTGAGCTGATCTGTGTGAAAGCCAGTTAAAACAGTTTGTGCATATAGACTTTTAGCCGCATTTACTTCTTGGCTTAGCTAAAAACAAACAAAAAGATACTAAGAGGTTTTAGTGTTAGTTTGAGTATTTTCGAATTATATTTAATAGAAGAGCTTAATTTTGACTCGAACTTTAACTCATGAAACTCAATTAGTGAGCTCTGCATTTCCAAGAAGATCTGATTAAAAGGAAAATAGTTTCAATAAAAGTTTGTCTGGCTTTAAATTCACTGGGGAAATTTGTATAATTGCCTTTATGAATACATAAACAAAATAAAAAGTTATCTGCTACAAGAAATTTCATAATTTTTTTATACCCTCAACCCATTGAAAATGGGTAAAAAGGGTATAATGGTTTTGTGCAAAAGTATGTAACAGGCAGAAGGAAGCATCTCCGACCCCATAAAGTATATATATTCTTGATCAGCATCAACAGCCGAGTCGATATAGCCATGTCCGTATGTATGAACGCGTCGATCTCAGAGACTATAAAAGCTAGAGACACCAGATTTGGAACATAAGCTCACCTAATCCCTAGGCAGTACAAGTTTGTGTTAAATTTTCGATAACTCTTTCCGTTTCCGATATATACATGTGATCACAATAAAATCTTTAATTTGGAACATATTGAGATGCACTTTGAAACATTACACTAAATAATGACAATCTGTGAAAATTGTATTGCAATCGGTTGAGAAAAACTGGAGATATGGAGTATTGAAGTTAAGAAAGTATGCACTATACACGTTTACATACACACACTCACTTCTACTTGCAAGCACTGACTGTATGTGTAAAGTATAGTATATTTAGGGTATAGTCTAGTCGGGATTTCTCGACTAGAGCCTTCTTACTTGTTTGGTGCAGCCAACTGAAATATTTCTCATGCTATAACTCTTACACATATATGGCTAAGCATATCTTACAGCCATTTTGAATGCATTTGCTGGAAAGGGGGTGAAGCATAGAATGGCTAGGATTGTGTGTGTGTAAGGCTAGTTGAATCCTTTGGAATAACAACAACACGAGTGTTATGAACAGAAGCAAACGCATGTGCGTACACACACGCACACACGCAACCCCAACCACCACACCCACCCAAGAACAACCCACACCGCCACCACCCAACCCAAGAGGGTGGCAGTGACAGCAGTTGGATTAAGGCGGGGTGGTTGGATTGGGCGTCGGTGGTTGCTAAATGCAATTTATCATAAAAAGGCAGAAAAGATAGAAGCTTGAAATTGAAGCGCGAAGCGGCGCCGAGTCAAAGTTCGCTATAAGCCACACACACACACACACAGGAGGGTAAACATGCCACACACACACATACACACTCATCTAATAAGACGCATTTAGAGTATGTAGAGAGAGTTGGGGGAGGGCAGTGGTGAAGGGCGTCTAAGCAAATAGGAAAAAGTTATGGAGCTGTAATAAATTGGATTAGTTCAAGTTGTGCGAGCTGCGAGACGCCATTTTGTGTGTGTGTGTGTGTTGGGAAAATTTATGCGCACATAAAAGAAAAAAATGGAAAATAAGGAAAACAGTAAAGAAATCTAACTAAATATTTTGCTGTTGTTGCCTTGGCACACGCAGCGTTTCATTTAGAAGGGATTACCACGAGGCTCAAAAAAGAAACGAGAGAGGGAAAAGTTACGATCTCCACTGCTCTTCAGAGAGTGAGTGTGAAGTACAGTGAAGCGTGCATTTGTAGGCAACATAAAAACATTTACCTGTACCTTGGCTACGTGCCAAATCAAAATCAGCTTTTCATTAGATTTCAATTGTGGATTCCCCAGTTGCTGCCACTCGCATTTGCATATGAAAGCGTTTCACTTTACCGTTTCACAAATAGTCCTGCGTAATACTTGCCACCTTTCGGTCTTTGTTCCATAAATGATTTCCCATTTATTCGAATATTTTTTTTGTTACTGCCTGTCATGTGAAGTGTGCAGCATCCTTTTTTTTTGGCTATGAACATTGCCTGCTGCTGCTTTAGCAATTGGTTTCATATATGCAAATTTTCTTTTTATACTTTTTACTCCTACCCCTCTCACTCTCTCTCTCTCTCTTTGCGCCTGCTGCTTTTTGTTGCATTTTGTGAACGCAGCTGCCAGAGATTCAACATATATATTTTTTATTGGGATGCTGTTTTTCTTTGGTTTGATGTTTGTGTCGTGTCCTGCTTACGATTTCGGTTGCAGATGGTAAATAGAAGTTTTCGGTTTGCCGCCGGCAATGCAGCATATCATTATCGAAAAGCTGTATAATCAGACCAATAAGTTGATATGAACTGTTGGGGTTATTACCTGGTAGTTGGGACACAATTATATATAGAATGACCAACTTGTTCGATTTCTTTAGTTGTCCGCATCCAAACTCCAAGATATATTTTATATCAATTAATTAAAACATTTTCTGAGTTATATTAAACACTTATATTACTTATTATTGTGAGATTAACAAAATTTGCTTTGCTTATAAATTTCAAATTTTAAAGATACGTCCATTCGCTCTTCGGTATGTGATCGATTTGCTTTCTAGCTCTCGATAATAACAAAAGTATCGATAGTTTATTTTAAGTTATTCATCGAGTATATTAGCCACTAAATACATTCTTCGATAACATATTTATAGCTAAACTTAAATTTATACATATCTTCATCAACATGAACTGTAAGAATGACATATTTGGAAAGTATTCTAATTGTAATATTCAATATTTTCTTACATTTTCAGATATCTTATTCGGATGCACCTACAACTTAAAGGCTTCTTACAAATATGTTCAGGTATTTCATTAAAATGAAATATTTGTAAAGTATTCTAATCGTAATATTAAATATTTTCTTACATTTTCAGATATCTTATTCGGATGCACCTACAACTTAAAGGCTTCTTACAAATATGTTCAGGTATTTCATTAAAATGAAATATTTGTAAAGTATTCTAATCGTAATATTAAATATTTTCTCACATTTTCAGATATCTTATTCGGAGGCACCTACAACTTAAAGGCTTCATACAAATATGTTCAGGTATTTCATTAAAATCATTAATTATATTTGCAAAAAACTGAAATTCATTTGCTCTTTGGGATTAACTTGCACTGAGTATATCTACCCTTCTTCTTCTTTGGAGTCCTTCAGTTTAATTACAACTCGTTGCATAGAAATATTTAATTCATGTAAATCTATCTCATACCAACTAGAATGAAACTCCTTGGCTCCCTGGGTGACAGTTTCCGCAGTTTGGCAAATGCCTCAAAGCCCCACTTTTATTAACACAAAAACCCCTTTACACCATCGCTCTCTCTCTCTCTCTCTGTTTCTCATCTATTGTGTTTTTCCCTGAGGCTGTTAATTTATTTAACTACCGCACGCCTTAACCACGTGTATCCCATATATCAAAGCTTCGTTTGCCATCAAAATGGATTTCATTTTGAAATCCAATAAGTGCCAAAGCTGAAAATGAAACATTTTTCGACTAGCGTAGAAGGCAACCCTTTTACGTATCGCCAGGGACACAGTTGATACTCTCTGTCTGTGTGTGTGTAAATGTAACAGTTTGTAACTGTATATAATATATATATATAATACTTATGTATGTATGTGTTTGGTATATATAAAAAGACACCACGCAGCGAATTTCGCACTTTACGCAATTTTTCCCCGCCAGCGCGAAAAAGGGTTGAAAAGTGCGTATGGCACAAAAGTACACCCCAACCCCCTACACACACACACACACACACATACAGCGTACACAGCGTGGCGTTGCCAGACTGTCGTCGTTAGCTTTGTGTCCCATCATCATCATCAACAACAACAACAACAACTGAGCCTAAGCTTCCACAGCTTCTTTCGCGTCAAACCCTTTGGGGGACCATTTGCCAACCCTTTGCCCCCCGCTAACCCCCCACAACATCAACTCGCTGCCTTGGCGGCCATTATTATTTTTGTGCTTTTGAGCTCTTGTTCAGTTGTTTTGGCCAAACTGCTTTCACTTCCCCGCAACCCGCCATCCCCAGTCATCCAGGCATCGCCACCGCAGCGCTTTCTTTGACTGTTCTGGTAATTTTCTTAAAAATATTTTGGTAGTAAACTTTTGCTGATTTAAGCCCTTCGCTTTCGGCGGCGGCGGCGGCGGCGGCCCGTCTATTGAGAGCCTTTGCGGTTTGCACTGCTTTTGCGGCAGCCCTCACAGCCCTTCCTCCCTTCTTGCGTTTTTAATCTCATTTTATGAAATGAAAATTTTTCAATTTTTCGACAAGAGATAAACTTTTTCTACTTGAATGCGTAATTACTGGCCGCGAATGAAATACTGCGTGAATTTTCTTCTCCAGCTTCTTCGCTTGACTTTCGGCGTCGGCGTTGACGTCGACGTCGACTGCGCTGCTCTGCTGCGGCTTGGCCACTTTAACCGTTAACTTTGATTTCCAAGATGGCGTCTCCGGGCGTCACTGGCGCATAACTGTTATTAGGATTATGAAAATTATTATTAAAATGTACTGAAATAAAAGCTGACTTCTGATGTGGTAAACCGCAGCGGGGAAGGGGCAAACATTTTGGTTAGTCCCAGTTAATGTAAGTTGGGATTATGTGAAATATTCGCCTTTCAGAGCAAGTAGACTTTAATCAAATATTCAAGATTTTAGTTTGGAAAAGTATACAAATCTTGGAGCTTCACATTTATGTTTCTACTTACGAATGCTTTTACTTATCTCCAGACAATAAGCTACCCACAACCAACCATTTCTATGCTCGACCTCTCTACTCAAGCCAGTAATCAAGGCACATTCAAAGGTTCACAGTACACGGACGCGATACATACATAGTATATAGAAGAAGAACTACAAGTGAGCACGTAGATAAACAAGTGCCAGAGAATATAAAAATTGTATGACGTCAAGATAAGTAAAAATTAATGAGGGACCAGAGCCACAGTGTGCAAGGTTCAGCTCACTGGGCAATGGACCACATAGAGGGTGATCCGGGGAGAAACTATATGCAGGAAAAAGTTATTCAAAACATTCGTAAGAAAAAGTTACTTAACAAAACTTGAACTCTTGGTTGTAAGCACTCACTGTGAAATAGTTTAGCTAGTTTCGATCACAACCTGAAACACCCTGTATTCCAATTAGAAAACAATGGCCGCACATGCAAAAGATACGGAGTAGGAAAAAAAAAGATGTGAAAAGTCCTCAACAGGAAGCGAGAGCCCAAATAAAAAAGAAGTACAAACAAACGTAAAGCGGAAAACCAGAAAAAATGTCTGAAGATGTTAAAAAACTTTTGCTTAACTTTGTTTTTGCTTAATGAGCAAATACACACACACACACACAGTCACACACACGCGCGTTCGAGGTCCTTGGCGAGCGCATGCAAAAATGCGTTAAGGGCGCGTTGCCAAGGACCAAAAACGAGAACAAATATTAATGTCTGGCCCATGCACGCACACACGCACACACATACATATTACATGCAGTGCGTATTATGCTTAAAACTGTAAAAAATAAAATTGTGCATAGTTTGAGGATTTAACATTCGAAAATTACACTTGCCGCAGGGGTTGTTGGTGTTTGTGTTTTGGGTGGAAAATGCCCAGATATTGTTGTCTGGCCAAAATGAGACGAACAAAAATGTTAAAAAATTAGAAACGAGCAGATTTAACGCACGCACATGTCGCACAGAGAGCTACTCACCACACCACACCACACCACACCACACCCCCCCGTACCCAACCCTTAACACGCACTGGTAGCGCTCACACTTTGCGCCTGGCATAAATTATTTAGACTCATTTAATGTTTTTCGTTTTCTGCTTCTTGTTCGCTCATTTTTTACGATTTTCAACTTTTTTTTGGGGGGTTTTTTCTTTGCCACCCTTCGCAGCAGAAATTTCGTTTGTTTTTTTGGGGTATTTTTGTGCACAAAAAGCAACAAAATGTTTCATTCGTTCGCTGAAATTAAAATAATGTGTCCCCTGTCGCCATCAGATGTGTCCTTTCTTCCCATTCCCTTTCTCAATGTTCAATAAATGTGAGTGTTGAAGCTGGAGTTTCGATTAAGACTTGTCTGCTTTCAGGCTGTACTCAATTGTTCCTTGAATCAGTGTGACCAACTCGTTTTAAATAAGTTAATCAAAGAAGTCATTTAACAAATCTTCACGCCTCATTCCCAAAGAGTTAAACCTCATTAGTAACTATAATTGAACCGGTTTTCTACCCGAACTGACCAGCGGTCATTTAACAAGCATAAACACACAAAAGTCCCACCCTACCGCAATTGTCTGGTCACACTTGTGTACACCAGGTAATAGGTTTGCCCCTCGCTCTCGCTCAGTAGCTGCTCATAATATAAATTTAAGATGATAATGCGATTTTTATAGCCACCTATGTCCAGTCTATCGCTTGTTCGCCTATTTGCACCCTTGTTTGACCAGCACGCTGGGCGGAAGGGGGAGGGGAGAGAGAGGACAGCGAGTGACCAGCCCAATTGGTCAGCTTGGGGTCAACTGGTTTTTAACAGCTCACCCGCTGACTTCTGAAGTGGTTTGTTTGCTTTATTTTTTTATAGTTTTATTTGATTTGACTTTTCGCTTTGGGCAGTGCATAAATTAGCAAGTCCTTTCAAAGGAGGGGACTTTTTATTATGGTTATTACGGTTCTTTGAGCAATTAGCAATGTGAGTAATTGATAGTTAAGGCGTGTTATGTTTATGGCCCTGTGTGCTTAACTAGAGCCATTAAACTTCAATTGGTTAAGTATACTAATAAAAAAAGGACATTATCCAATACTATTTTTACACTATGGATAAGTTTTACTAAGGTACTCAAAACTTTCGATTAATCAAATTCCCATTCAAACTTAACCCTATGCCAAAAATAAAACTCTCACATATCTGCCAAAATAAACCCTTGTCATGCAAATGTAACGGAATTTCTTGTGAAATTCCCACACACATCTTCTAGTATGCAGTCTTTGCATGTCCTTTTTTGGCAATTTGCGGAATTGCAACCCCCTTGTGCGAAAGGACAAACAAGCCATTAATAAAATGCTTATGCATTATCCTTACGCAATTGCCGGCTCGTTGAGGCCTCGTTGCACTTTTTCCCAAAACAAGGGTGCACTTTTCGCATATTCGCAAACATCCTTGACACGAACACTGAACAGGGAGAGTGAGTGTGAGAGGGATGGGTTGACAAGTGGAAACGATGCAAACAGATTGCGAAATCTGCATTTGAAAAAGAATTCGCATTGTTTGTCATACAGCTTATTGTTGTTCGGGGTGTTGCCGTCGGTTGTCTAGATGTTGTCCTGATGTGTGCACACATCGAACAAAACCGCATTCATAGAACGAACCGCCGAATAGTATGAATAGATTGAATGCAAATTTTTTGCGCATTTCTTTTTCAATTGCATTTGTTGCACATTTGCATAACAATGCAACAAAATTGATGGCATGTTTGAGGGTAAGTTTGAAGGGTGAAAGGCGAAGTAAACTAAAGAAAATAATACTTAATACGATACTCGGTTAGCCATACATATATGAAGCATTTGTAGCAGCGTTTCCGTTAGCCATCAGAAAGTCATTTGGGCTGTAATTATGAGGCTCACGTGAGCAACATTTGCGGGCACCTAGGACCTACACCTGCCATGTCCTGCCAGGATTTCATTAGTCGCAAGCAATGCGTAATTTATGCAAATCAACAAGAGAAATGTTTAGTGTGCGTTCACTATAAAAGAATAAATGTTGAACGAACTTTTTCGGGGGTAATTAGCGCTAGTCGAAAGCTACATGTCCTGCAGGGATATGTATGTGGTGAACTGAACGAGAATGACCAGCACTTGCCACAAGTAGTGGCACGCTTGTTCTCCATTGTGCAACATGAGTGAGCGAGTGGAGCGAGCACATGTAATGCCTGGTCTAATGACCGCTACGCGCTTCCGCTTGCAAGGACCTCAAGGACTCTCATGCGTATTTTCGGCTCTGATAAATATTCAAATTAGGCACGAGCGAACTCCGAGCGCCAAAAAGTGTGTCGCATATTAAAAAGTCATTTTCCAAGCAAATGATTCAACATTTTACCAAAAAGAAATTTCCCAACTTAACCCAAAGAAAGAGAGAGAGAGGGAGAGAGGGAGAGCGGGAAACACATGCTGTTCGACATGAGCTTGACCGGAAATGGCATACGTGACGGAAATGCGTGATTTCGGTTATGGACTCCATTATGTAAGCTTATAACACATAAGTTGTACTATATATGAATCAAATTATATAGAGCCAAATAAGTGTAAGCTAGAAATATGGTTTAATTTGTTTGCCTTTTTATACCCTGAACCCATTATAAATGGGTAAAAAGGGTATAATGGTTTTGTGCAAAGGTATGTAACAGGCAGAAGGAAGCATCTCCGACCCCATAAAGTATATATATTCTTGATCAGCATCAACAGCCGAGTCGATATAGCCATGTCCTTCCATGTATATTTATGAACGTGTCGAAGTCAGAGACTAAAAGAGCTAGAGACTCCAGATTTCGAACATAAGCTCGTCTAATCCCTTTCGCAGTACAAGTTTGTTTCTAAATTTCGATAACTCTTTCCGTTTCCGATATACACATGTGACCGATAACAACAAATTCTTGAATTTGGAAAACTTTGAGATGCAGTTTGAAATATAAAATGAAATAATGACAATTTGTGAAAATTTTATTGAAATCGGTTGAGAACCACCGGAGATATGGAGCATGGAGTTAACTATACGCGTACACACATACAAGCACTGACTGTACGCGTAAAGTATAGGGTTCAGGATATAGTCTAGTCGGGATTTCTCGACGAGAACCTTCTTACTTGTTTCTGTTTGTAATGCTGGCGTAACTATTATTAATAGTATACATACTTAATTATATGTATTTTGGCACTAACATATTATCCAATAAAGTATTTTTTGGTTAACTAGCGAATATGACAAATGTAATTAAATTAGTGAAAGCAAATTGATGAATTAAACCCAAAATATAAGATTTTATTGTTACTCCTTTAATCTATTCAATAGATCAGTTAGCAAAGTTCTCTACCACCAAATCTCCCCTTTGGGTATCAAACCCCGCTAAGCCGCAAAGCTCAATATTAGTGGATTTGCGTTAAATTTCTCTGACATTCCTTTCTTCCCTATACCCTTGTCTCTGCTTTTTGCATATGCATAATATTCTCGCTTTCTTTTTTCACGGAGTTTGCTTTTGTTCTAGCTGCAAAACGCGATGAATATTAATGATTTTAAGCATTTCACGAAAATCTTATGAAAGCCGCGTTTGGCTTTTTTTCCTCTATCGGCTTCTGCTTTCTGCTGTTTGCTTTTGCTTTTTGTTTCATTACGAACTTCTCTCCCTTGCTCTTGAACTCTTGTGTGTTTTTTTTTTTCGCTGTGGCTAAACGTCAACTAGAAAATCCTTGAATATCATAAATATTGCCAACACTCGCGAGTCTGGCGCTGTCTTCCATTTGCCGCATTTGTTTTGATGTTCTGATGTGGAATGGTTGACGAACGCAGCGAGCGGCTTAAGGAGTTGTTTGGCTGTCCTGCCCACAGGACACAGTTGCTGCTTTTAATGATTTTTGTGTAGTTGTTGTTGTCTTGGCACACACGCCTCCTGCTCCTGCTCCTGCTTACTGTTTGTTGTCGTTGCGATGCGCTCTGCTGATTTTTTATTGGATTTGCCAGTGAAGCGTCAAGCGGACAGTCGTCCTGAGCAAACGAGAGGTGCCAGGACTCCATCCTTCTGCCTTTTGGGCTCATCTCTCTTCTCTCCTGCTTGCGTGTTGGGCTTGTCATCTGGCTAAGCTCTAAAAATTAATGATGCGCAAGCCATTCGAGAGGTCCCTGGCTGCTGTCATTGGCTGCCACACGATGCGGCATAGTCGTAGTCGTATATGCAAAATATTCATACATACATTCGCCTCAATATGAAACAGTAAGCCGCAGGCTCAGGCTTTCGCTCGGCTCATTGATGAAAATTAATGAGCGAGCGTGTTGTAATCGCTATATGCAAAATACACATATACAAAATTTCCACAAGATTTTCATGTCGATACAGTACTTTTTTAAATAACGGAAACTTGTGTGTCCTGCCACACACACACACACTCAGACATTGTCTGACTCTGGTTCTGCGTCGCAGAGTCTCGAAAACTAATTTGCATAATTACAGCCCGTAATTTTTTTTTCTGCTTTTTTTTCACGAACTGTGCCTTGGCATAAGGGACGCAATGTCCTTTTTGTGTATATACAATACGTACATACAGACATATATTCGAATTGTTTGGTGAGCCATACACACACACAGATACAGATACATACGCATACACACATGAACAGCCGCACGCACTTCTGATTTTTGTATACGTTCGGAGAATAGAGAACAGAGAGTGTTCTATGCGACAGTCTATTGCTTCATTCCCATTTGCATATTCACAATTAACATCTAGCTAAACTCTACACACACACACACACATTTATCAGTACAGACAATTGTTGTGTGGAAACTTGAGAGAATTTGAGAGCGCCTTTGTTGGAGAAACGTGTCTACAATAAAGAACGAAACATACAATAGAATCTCCTTAGAAGTTTCCCATATTAATAAGATAACATGTGATGTATTCATCGACAAAAAATAAAATGAAATATAAACTTTTAAGTGTCTCAACTAAAATATCTCTATCAAAGTCTTATTTGTTAATTTTTAATACACTTCTAAGTATTTTGCAAGCATTTTTAATTATCAGTTATTAACTGGCTGTTAATATAAGTTTATCATAAATTTTCCTTTGAAACGGACGCTAACTTTTCTTCGAAACTCTCTTAACTTTAGCGGATTCAACCCCTCAAATTTATTTGATTTTTTTTTCTTGTTTCTCAACTAATTTTAAGATGTGCTGCGAGCAGAGTTTGAGTTTCGTGCTCATTACACGGACCAACAAAGTTGACGATGGCGTCGTCCCAGACTTCTTTTTTTTAGGATATTTTCCCGAGTTCATTCCACTCATTAGCATGTGCTCAGTCTCTTTCTGCGTATGTGTGTGTGTGAGAGTAACTTCTTTTAGAGTTGGGATTTTTTTCTCTCCGGGTTTCCTTTGGCTATCCGTGCTCCTTTAAGTTTATTGATTTTCCAGAATGCCCAGGCACTTTCTTCGTCTTAGCTTCTCGCGACGTTAGCTAATGAGCTGCACTTGAGTTTCTCATTTCGCTTGTTCGTATTGTTTGGCCAACGGTATTTATTCCCTGCCCGTTTACGTTTACTGACTGCTGATTATAATCAGCATAATGTGTACCCTCTTACACTTCAATAGTTCACGCCACGGATCACTAGAGCTGCCAATTCTTAAGGAGGTTGAATGGATGGATGGATGGAGTGGAGCTCAGGTGAATGCGTAGAGCAACATTGATCTGCTCTTCTTATAGGCTCTAATACCCATAATCATGTTAACGTTAACGTTCAGTTTACCCACTGATTTGCTGGCACTTCTGTCCATCCATCCATCCATCGAGTTAGCTGTTGTTGCCTTCGGAGTGAATGTGTGAACATTGTTCAGCTTCGTAGCTTCCTGGTTTCTAGAGCCATTTTGCAATTTGGCATGGAGGCTCCAGGCGATGCTAGTGGAACAAAGATTTTAATCAAAAAATATATATAGATAGGTAGAGAGCGAGAGAGAGCGAGACCTTTCTCCCGCACGTTAGCTGTTTATATAATTATGATATTTGATTTAATGACGACTTGCTTCCGAAACAATCCAATCAAAAAATTTGATTGAAGTGGGCGGCCACTGGAGAAAAAAGTACAAAAAAACAATCCGTTCCTTCGGGCTAGGCGTGAAACTATTCCAAAGGTCAGGATATCAGCGCACTTGTTAATGATTACAACTCTTCGGCATAGTCCACCCATTCAAACTGATTTAGTGTAATGGCCAACTGGTCTAAGCCAAGGCAATTTCCCCGTAAATTTATAACCACATGAGAGAAGAACAACCAAAAGAACAACGCACACTGCATGCTGA
>JAWNNV010000119.1:0-11905 GCA_035044485.1 Scaptomyza reducta | reverse complement strand
ATTTTTGTCAAAACTGAACCGATTATCAAAAGGAAAGGCGTTTTAGTCGTGGCTCGATCTCAATAATTAAACCGCATTCATAGTTGCAAATGTTTTTTTTTTCGAAATTCATGTCAAAACTTTCCGAACCTATAAATATGTCAAAACTTTCAGAACCTATAACTTTGTCAAAACTGAACCGATTTTCAAAAGGAAAGGCGTTTTAGTCGTGGCTCGATCTCAAAAATTAAACCGCATTCACAGTTAGAAATGTTTTTTTTTTCGAAATTCATGTCAAAACTTTCCGAACCTATAACTTTTTCAAAACTTTCCGAACCTATAACTATGTCAAAACTTTCCGAACCTATAACTTTGTCAAAACTGAACAGATTTTCAAAAGGAAAGGCGTTTTAGTCGTGGCTCGATCTCAATAATTAAACCGCATTCATAGTTGGAAATGTTTTTTTTTTCGAAATTCATGTTAAAACTTTCCGAACCATTAACTTTATCAAAACTGAACCGATTTTCAAAATGAAAGTCGTTTTAGTCGTGGCTCGATCTCAATAATTAAACCGCATTCATAGTTGGAAATGTTTTTTTTTTCGAAATTCATGTTAAATTTTTCCGAACCTGTAACTTTGTCAAACTTGCCGAACCTATAACTTTGTCAAAACTTTCCGAACCTATAACTTTGTCGAAACTGAACCGATTTTCATAAGGAAAGGCGTTATAGTCGTGGCTCGATTGCAATAATTAAACCGCATTCATAGTTGGAAATGTTTTTTTTTTCGAAATTCATGTTAAAACTTTCCGAACCTATAACTTTGTCAAAACTTTCCGAACCTATAACTATGTCAAAACTTTCCGAACGTATAACTTTGTCAAAACTGAACCGATTTGCAAAAGAACGGCGTTTTAGTCATGGCTCGATCTCAATAATTAAACCGAATTCATAGTTGGAAATGTTTTTTTTTGTCGAAATTCATGTTAAAACTTTCGGAACCTATAACTTTGTCAAAACTTTCCGAACCTATACCTATGTCAAAACTTTCCAAACATATAATTTTGTCAGAACTAAACCGATTTGCAAAAGGAAAGGCGTTTTAGTCGTGGCTCGATCTCAATAATTAAACCGAATTCATAGTTGGAAATGTTTTTTTTTCGAAATTCATGTTAAAACTTTCGGAACCTATAACTTTGTCAAAACTTTCCGAACCTTTAACTGTGTCAAAACTTTCCGAACCTATAACTTTGTCAAAACAGAACCGATTTTCAAAAGGAAAGGCGTTTTAGTCGAGGCTCGATCTCAATAATTAAACCGCATTCATAGTTGCAAATGTTTTTTTTTTCGAAATTTATGTCAAAACTTTCCGAACCTATAACTTTGTCAAAACTTTCCGAACCTTTAACTGTGTCAAAACTTTCCGAACCTATAACTTTGTTAAAACTGAACCGATTTTCAAAAGGAAAGGCGTTTTAGTCGTGGCTCGATCTCAATAATTAAACCGCATTCATAGTTAGAAATGATTTTTTTTTTCAAAATTCATGTTAAAACTTTCCGAACCTATAACTTTGTCAAAACTTTCCGAACCTATCACTATGTCAAAACTTTCCGAAGCAATAACTTTTTCAAAACTGAACCGATTTTCAAAAGGAAAGGCGTTTTAGTCGTGGCTCGATCTCAATAATTAAACCGCATTCATAGTTGCAAATGTTTTTTTTTTCGAAATTTATGTCAAAACTTTCCGAACCTATAACTTTGTCAAAACTTTCCGAACCTATAACTATGTCAAAACTTTCCGAACCAATAACTTTTTCAAAACTGAACCGATTTTCAAAAGGAAAGGCGTTTTAGTCGTGGCTCGATCTCAATAATTAAACCGCATTCATAGTTGGAAATGTTTTTTTTTTCGAAATTCATGTTATATTTTTCCGAACCTGTAACTTTGTCAAAACTATCCAAACCTATAACTATGTCAAAACTTTCCGAACCAATAACTTTGTTAAAACTGAACCGATTTTCAAAAGGAAAGGCGTTTTAGTCGTGGCTCGATCTCAATAATTAAACCGCATTCATAGTTGGAAATGTTTTTTTTTTCGAAATTCATGTTAAAACTTTCCGAACCTATAACTTTGTCAAAACTTTCCGAACCTATAACTATGTCAAAACTTTCCGAACCTATAACTTTGTCAAAACTGAACCGATTTTCAAAAGGAAAGGCGTTTTAGTCGTGGCTCGATCTCAATAATTAAACCGCATTCATAGTTGCAAATGTTTTTTTTTTCGAAATTCATGTCAAAACTTTCCGAACCTATAAATATGTCAAAACTTTCAGAACCTATAACTTTGTCAAAACTGAACCGATTTTCAAAAGGAAAGGCGTCTAGTCGTTGCTCGATCTCAATAATTAAACCGCATTCATAGTTGGAAATGTTTTTTTTTTCGAAATTTATGTTAAAACTTTCCGAACCTATAACTTTGTCAAAACTTTCCGAACCTATAACTATGTCAAAACTTTCCGAACATATAACTTTGTCAAAACTGAACCGATTTGCAAAAGGAAAGGCGTTTTAGTCGTGGCTCGATCTCAATAATTAAACCGCATTCATAGTTGGAAATGTTTTTTTTTTCGAAATTCATGTTAAAACTTTCCGAACCTATAACTTTGTCAAATCTTTCCGAACCTATAACTTTGTCGAAACTGAACCGATTTTCATGAGGAAAGGCGTTTTAGTCGTGGCTCGATTTCAATAATTAAACCGCATTAATAGTTGGAAATGTTTTTTTTTTCGAAATTCATGTTAAAACTTTCCGAACCTATAACTTTGTCAAAACTTTCCGAACCTATAACTATGTCAAAACTTTCCGAACCTATAACTTTGTCGAAACTGAACCGATTTTCATAAGGAAAGGCGTTTTAGTCGTGGCTCGATCTCAATAATTAAACCGCATTCATAGTTGGAAATGTTTTTTTTTTCGAAATTCATGTTAAAACTTTCCGAACCTATAACTTTGTCAAAACTTTCCGAACCTATAACTATGTCAAAACTTTCCGAACATATAACTTTGTCAAAACTGAACCGATTTGCAAAAGGAAAGGCGTTTTAGTCGTGGCTCGATCTCAATAATTAAACCGCATTCATAGTTGGAAATGTTTTTTTTTTCGAAATTCATGTTAAAACTTTCCGAACCTATAACTTTGTCAAAACTTTCCGAACCTATAACTATGTCAAAACTTTCCGAACCTATAACTTTGTCAAAACTGAACCGATTTTCAAAAGGAAAGGCGTTTTAGTCGTGGCTCGATCTCAATAATTAAACCGCATTCATAGTTGGAAATGTTTTTTTTTTCGAAATTCATGTCAAAACTTTCCGAACCTATAACTTTGTCAAAACTTTCCAGAACTCTATAACTATGTCAAAACTTTCCGAACCTATAACTTTGTCAAAACTGAACCGATTTTCAAAAGGAAAGGCGTTTAGTCGTTGCTCGATCTCAATAATTAAACCGCATTCATAGTTGGAAATGTTTTTTTTTTCGAAATTCATGTCAAATCTTTCCGAACCTATAACTTTGTCGAAACTGAACCGATTTTCAAAAGGAAAGGCGTTTTAGTCGTGGCTCGATCTCAATAATTAAACCGCATTCATAGTTGGAAATGTTTTTTTTTTTCGAAATTCATGTTAAAACTTTCCGAACCTATAACTTTGTCAAAACTTTCCGAACCTTAACTTGTCAAACTTTCCGAACCTATAACTTTGTCGAAACTGAACCGATTTTCATAAGGAAAGGCGTTTTAGTCGTGGCTCGATTTCAATAATTAAACCGCATTCATAGTTGGAAATGTTTTTTTTTTCGAAATTCATGTTAAAACTTTCCGAACCTATAACTTTGTCAAAACTTTCCGAACCTATAACTATGTCAAAACTTTCCGAACATATAACTTTGTCAAAACTGAACCGATTTGCAAAAGGAAAGGCGTTTTAGTCGTGGCTCGATCTCAATAATTAAACCGAATTCATAGTTGGAAATGTTTTTTTTTGTCGAAATTCATGTTAAAACTTTCGGAACCTATAACTTTGTCAAAACTTTCCGAACCTATGCCTATGTCAAAACTTTCCGAACCTTAACTTTGTCAAAACTGAACCGATTTTCAAAAGGAAAGTCGTTTTAGTCGTGGCTCGATCTCAATAATTAAACCGCATTCATAGTTGGAAATGTTTTTTTTTTCGAAATTCATGTTAAATTTTTCCGAACCTGTAACTTTGTCAAACTTGCCGAACCTATAACTTTGTCAAAACTTTCCGAACCTATAACTTTGTCGAAACTGAACCGATTTTCATAAGGAAAGGCGTTTTAGTCGTGGCTCGATCTGCAATAATTAAACCGCATTCATAGTTGGAAATGTTTTTTTTTTTCGAAATTCATGTTAAAACTTTCCGAACCTATAACTTTGTCAAATCTTTCCGAACCTATAACTATGTCAAAACTTTCCGAACGTATAACTTTGTCAAAACTGAACCGATTTGCAAAAGAACGGCGTTTTAGTCATGGCTCGATCTCAATAATTAAACCGAATTCATAGTTGGAAATGTTTTTTTTTGTCGAAATTCATGTTAAAACTTTCGGAACCTATAACTTTGTCAAAACTTTCCGAACCTATACCTATGTCAAAACTTTCCAAACATATAACTTTGTCAGAACTGAACCGATTTGCAAAAGGAAAGGCGTTTTAGTCGTGGCTCGATCTCAATAATTAAACCGCATTCATAGTTGGAAATGTTTTTTTTTTTCGAAATTCATGTTAAAACTTTCGGAACCTATAACTTTGTCAAAACTTTCCGAACCTTTAACTGTGTCAAAACTTTCCGAACCTATAACTTTGTCAAAACTGAACCGATTTTCAAAAGGAAAGGCGTTTTAGTCGTGGCTCGATCTCAATAATTAAACCGCATTCATAGTTGCAAATGTTTTTTTTTTCGAAATTTATGTCAAAACTTTCCGAACCTATAACTTTGTCAAAACTTTCCGAACCTTTAACTGTGTCAAAACTTTCCGAACCTATAACTTTGTCAAAACTGAACCGATTTTCAAAAGGAAAGGCGTTTTAGTCGTGGCTCGATCTCAATAATTAAACCGCATTCATAGTTAGAAATGATTTTTTTTTTCGAAATTCATGTTAAAACTTTCCGAACCTATAACTTTGTCAAAACTTTCCGAACCTATCACTATGTCAAAACTTTCCGAAGCTATAACTTTGTCAAAACTGAACCGATTTTCAAAAGGAAAGGCGTTTTAGTCGTGGCTCGATCTCAATAATTAAACCGCATTCATAGTTGGAAATGTTTTTTTTTCGAAATTCATGTTATATTTTTCCGAACCTGTAACTTTGTCAAAACTATCCAAACCTATAACTATGTCAAAACTTTCCGAACCAATAACTTTGTTAAAACTGAACCGATTTTCAAAAGGAAAGGCGTCTAGTCGTTGCTCGATCTCAATAATTAAACCGCATTCATAGTTAGAAATGATTTTTTTTTTCAAAATTCATGTTAAAACTTTCCGAACCTATAACTTTGTCAAAACTTTCCGAACCTATCACTATGTCAAAACTTTCCGAAGCTATAACTTTTTCAAAACTGAACCGATTTTCAAAAGGAAAGGCGTTTTAGTCGTGGCTCGATCTCAATAATTAAACCGCATTCATAGTTGGAAATGTTTTTTTTTTCGAAATTCATGTTATATTTTTCCGAACCTGTAACTTTGTCAAAACTATCCAAACCTATAACTATGTCAAAACTTTCCGAACCAATAACTTTGTCAAAACTGAACCGATTTTCAAAAGGAAAGGCGTCTTAGTCGTTGCTCGATCTCAATAATTAAACCGCATTCATAGTTGGAAATGTTTTTTTTTTCGAAATTCATGTCAAAACTTTCCGAACCTATAAATATGTCAAAACTTTCCGAACCTATAACTTTGTCAAAACTGAACCGATTTTCAAAAGGAAAGGCGTCTAGTCGTGGCTCGATCTCAATAATTAAACCGCATTCATAGTTGGAAATGTTTTTTTTTTCGAAATTCATGTCAAAACTTTCCGAACCTATAACTTTGTCAAAACTTTCCGAACCTATAACTATGTCAAAACTTTCCGAACCTATAACTTTGTCAAAACTGAACCGATTTTCAAAAGGAAAGGCGTTTTAGTCGTGGCTCGATCTCAATAATTAAACCGCATTCATAGTTGGAAATGTTTTTTTTTTCGAAATTCATGTTAAAACTTTCCGAACCTATAACTTTGTCAAAACTTTCCGAACCATAACTATGTCAAAACTTTCCGAACATATAACTTTGTCAAAACTGAACCGATTTTCAAAAGGAAAGGCGTCTTAGTCGTTGCTCGATCTCAATAATTAAACCGCATTCATAGTTGGAAATGTTTTTTTTTTCGAAATTCATGTTAAAACTTTCCGAACCTATAACTTTGTCAAATCTTTCCGAACCTATAACTATGTCAAAACTTTCCGAACCTTAACTTTGTCAAAACTGAACCGATTTTCAAAAGGAAAGGCGTTTTAGTCGTGGCTCGATCTCAATAATTAAACCGCATTCATAGTTGGAAATGTTTTTTTTTTCGAAATTCATGTTAAAACTTTCCGAACCTATAACTTTGTCAAAACTTTCCGAACCTATAACTATGTCAAAACTTTCCGAACCTATAACTTTGTCAAAACTGAACCGATTTTCATAAGGAAAGGCGTTTTAGTCGTGGCTCGATCTCAATAATTAAACCGCATTCATAGTTGGAAATGTTTTTTTTTTTCGAAATTCATGTTAAAACTTTCCGAACCTATAACTTTGTCAAAACTTTCCGAACCTATAACTATGTCAAAACTTTCCGAACCTATAACTTTGTCAAAACTGAACCGATTTTCAAAAGGAAAGGCGTTTTAGTCGTGGCTCGATCTCAATAATTAAACCGCATTCATAGTTGGAAATGTTTTTTTTTTCGAAATTCATGTTAAAACTTTCCGAACCTATAACTTTGTCAAAACTTTCCGAACCTATAACTATGTCAAAACTTTCCGAACCTATAACTTTGTCAAAACTGAACCGATTTTCAAAAGGAAAGGCGTTTTAGTCGTGGCTCGATCTCAATAATTAAACCGCATTCATAGTTGGAAATGTTTTTTTTTTCGAAATTCATGTTAAAATTTTCGAACCTATAACTTTGTCAAAACTTTCCGAACCTATAACTATGTCAAAACTTTCCGAACCTATAACTTTGTCAAAACTGAACCGATTTTCAAAAGGAAAGGCGTTTTAGTCGTTGCTCGATCTCAATAATTAAACCGCATTCATAGTTGGAAATGTTTTTTTTTTTCGAAATTCATGTCAAAACTTTCCGAACCTATAACTTTGTCAAAACTTTCCGAACCTATAACTATGTCAAAACTTTCCGAACCTATAACTTTGTCAAAACTGAACCGATTTTCAAAAGGAAAGGCGTTTTAGTCGTGGCTCGATCTCAATAATTAAACCGCATTCATAGTTGGAAATGTTTTTTTTTTTCGAAATTCATGTCAAAACTTTCCGAACCTATAAATATGTCAAAACTTTCCGAACCTATAACTTTGTCAAAACTGAACCGATTTTCAAAAGGAAAGGCGTTTTAGTCGTGGCTCGATCTCAATAATTAAACCGCATTCATAGTTGGAAATGTTTTTTTTTTCGAAATTCATGTCAAAACTTTCCGAACCTATAACTTTTTCAAAACTTTCCGAACCTTAACTATGTCAAAACTTTCCGAACCTATAACTTTGTCAAAACTGAACCGATTTTCAAAAGGAAAGGCGTTTTAGTCGTGGCTCGATCTCAATAATTAAACCGCATTCATAGTTGGAAATGTTTTTTTTTTCGAAATTCATGTTAAAACTTTCCGAACCTATAACTTTGTCAAAACTTTCCGAACCTATAACTATGTCAAAACTTTCCGAACCTATAACTTTGTCAAAACTGAACCGATTTTCAAAAGGAAAGGCGTTTTAGTCGTGGCTCGATCTCAATAATTAAACCGCATTCATAGTTGGAAATGTTTTTTTTTTCGAAATTCATGTTAAAACTTTCCGAACCTATAACTTTGTCAAAACTTTCCGAACCTATAACTTTGTCAAAACTTTCCGAACCTATAACTTTGTCAAAACTGAACCGATTTTCATAAGGAAAGGCGTTTTAGTCGTGGCTCGATCTCAATAATTAAACCGCATTCATAGTTGGAAATGTTTTTTTTTTCGAAATTCATGTTAAAACTTTCCGAACCTATAACTTTGTCAAAACTTTCCGAACCTATAACTATGTCAAAACTTTCCAAACATATAACTTTGTCAAAACTGAACCGATTTGCAAAAGGAAAGGCGTTTTAGTCGTGGCTCGATCTCAATAATTAAACCGAATTCATAGTTGGAAATGTTTTTTTTTTCGAAATTCATGTTAAAACTTTCGGAACCTATAACTTTGTCAAAACTTTCCGAACCTTTAACTGTGTCAAAACTTTCCGAACCTATAACTTTGTCAAAACTGAACCGATTTTCAAAAGGAAAGGCGTTTTAGTCGTGGCTCGATCTCAATAATTAAACCGCATTCATAGTTGGAAATGTTTTTTTTTTCGAAATTCATGTCAAAACTTTCCGAACCTATAACTTTGTCAAAACTTTCCGAACCTTTAACTGTGTCAAAACTTTCCGAACCTATAACTTTGTTAAAACTGAACCGATTTTCAAAAGGAAAGGCGTTTTAGTCGTGGCTCGATCTCAATAATTAAACCGCATTCATAGTTAGAAATGATTTTTTTTTTCGAAATTCATGTTAAAACTTTCCGAACCTATAACTTTGTCAAAACTTTCCGAACCTATCACTATGTCAAAACTTTCCGAACCTATAACTTTGTCAAAACTGAACCGATTTTCAAAAGGAAAGGCGTTTTAGTCGTGGCTCGATCTCAATAATTAAACCGCATTCATAGTTGGAAATGTTTTTTTTTTCGAAATTCATGTTAAAACTTTCCGAACCTATAACTTTGTCAAAACTTTCCGAACCTATAACTATGTCAAAACTTTCCGAACCTATAACTTTGTTAAAACTGAACCGATTTTCAAAAGGAAAGGCGTTTTAGTCGTGGCTCGATCTCAATAATTAAACCGCATTCATAGTTGGAAATGTTTTTTTTTTCGAAATTTATGTCAAAACTTTCCGAACCTATAACTTTGTCAAAACTTTCCGAACCTTTAACTGTGTCAAAACTTTCCGAACCTATAACTTTGTTAAAACTGAACCGATTTTCAAAAGGAAAGGCGTTTTAGTCGTGGCTCGATCTCAATAATTAAACCGCATTCATAGTTAGAAATGATTTTTTTTTTCAAAATTCATGTTAAAACTTTCCGAACCTATAACTTTGTCAAAACTTTCCGAACCTATCACTATGTCAAAACTTTCCGAAGCTATAACTTTGTCAAAACTGAACCGATTTTCAAAAGGAAAGGCGTTTTAGTCGTGGCTCGATCTCAATAATTAAACCGCATTCATAGTTGGAAATGTTTTTTTTTTCGAAATTCATGTTATATTTTTCCGAACCTGTAACTTTGTCAAAACTATCCAAACCTATAACTATGTCAAAACTTTCCGAACCAATAACTTTGTCAAAACTGAACCGATTTTCAAAAGGAAAGGCGTCTAGTCGTTGCTCGATCTCAATAATTAAACCGCATTCATAGTTGGAAATGTTTTTTTTTCGAAATTCATATGTCAAAACTTTCCGAACCTATAAATATGTCAAAACTTTCCGAACCTATAACTTTGTCAAAACTGAACCGATTTTCAAAAGGAAAGGCGTTTTAGTCGTGGCTCGATCTCAATAATTAAACCGCATTCATAGTTGGAAATGTTTTTTTTTTCGAAATTCATGTTAAAACTTTCCGAACCTATAACTTTGTCAAAACTTTCCGAACCTATAACTATGTCAAAACTTTCCGAACCTATAACTTTGTCTAAACTGAACCGATTTTCAAAAGGAAAGGCGTTTTAGTCGTGGCTCGATCTCAATAATTAAACCGCATTCATAGTTGGAAATGTTTTTTTTTTCGAAATTCATGTCAAAACTTTCCGAACCTATAACTTTGTCAAAACTTTCCGAACCTATAACTATGTCAAAACTTTCCGAACCTATAACTTTGTCAAAACTGAACCGATTTTCAAAAGGAAAGGCGTTTTAGTCGTGGCTCGATCTCAATAATTAAACCGCATTCATAGTTAGAAATGTTTTTTTTTTCGAAATTCATGTTAAAACTTTCCGAACCTATAACTTTGTCAAATCTTTCAGAACCTATAACTTTGTCAAAACTGAACCGATTTTCAAAAGGAAAGGCGTTTTAGTCGTGGCTCGATCTCAATAATTAAACCGCATTCATAGTTGGAAATGTTTTTTTTTTCGAAATTCATGTTAAAACTTTCCGAACCTATAACTTTGTCAAAACTTTCCGAACCTATAACTATGTCAAAACTTTCCGAACCTATAACTTTGTCAAAACTGAACCGATTTTCAAAAGGAAAGGCGTTTTAGTCGTGGCTCGATCTCAATAATTAAACCGCATTCATAGTTGGAAATGTTTTTTTTTTCGAAATTCATGTTAAAACTTTCCGAACCTGTAACTTTGTCAAAACTTTCCGAACCTATAACTATGTCAAAACTTTCCGAACCTATAACTTTGTCAAAACTGAACCGATTTTCAAAAGGAAAGGCGTTTTAGTCGTGGCTCGATCTCAATAATTAAACCGCATTCATAGTTGGAAATGTTTTTTTTTTCGAAATTCATGTTAAAACTTTCCGAACCTATAACTTTGTCAAAACTTTCCGAACCTATAACTATGTCAAAACTTTCCGAACCTATAACTTTGTCAAAACTGAACCGATTTTCAAAAGGAAAGGCGTTTTAGTCGTGGCTCGATCTCAATAATTAAACCGCATTCATAGTTGGAAATGTTTTTTTTTTCGAAATTCATGTTAAAACTTTCCGAACCTATAACTTTGTCAAAACTTTCCGAACCTATAACTATGTCAAAACTTTCCGAACATATAACTTTGTCAAAATTGAACCGATTTGCAAACGGAAAGGCGTCTAGTCGTTGCTCGATCTCAATAATTAAACCGCATTCATAGTTGGAAATGTTTTTTTTTTCGAAATTCATGTTATTCCAAATCTATAACTTTTCAAACTTTCCGAACCTTTAACTTTGTCAAATCTTTCCGAACCTATAACTTTGTCGAAACTGAACCGATTTTCATGAGGAAAGGCGTTTTAGTCGTGGCTCGATTTCAATAATTAAACCGCATTAATAGTTGGAAATGTTTTTTTTTCGAAATTCATGTTAAAACTTTCCGAACCTATAACTTTGTCAAAACTTTCCGAACCTATAACTATGTCAAAACTTTCCGAACCTATAACTTTGTCGAAACTGAACCGATTTTCATAAGGAAAGGCGTTATAGTCGTGGCTCGATTGCAATAATTAAACCGCATTCATAGTTGGAAATGTTTTTTTTTTCGAAATTCATGTTAAAACTTTCCGAACCTATAACTTTGTCAAAACTTTCCGAACCTATAACTATGTCAAAACTTTCCGAACGTATAACTTTGTCAAAACTGAACCGATTTGCAAAAGAACGGCGTTTTAGTCATGGCTCGATCTCAATAATTAAACCGAATTCATAGTTGGAAATGTTTTTTTTTGTCGAAATTCATGTTAAAACTTTCGGAACCTATAACTTTGTCAAAACTTTCCGAACCTATACCTATGTCAAAACTTTCCAAACATATAATTTTGTCAAAACTAAACCGATTTGCAAAAGGAAAGGCGTTTTAGTCGTGGCTCGA